>JASPKZ010000554.1:12500-67926 GCA_030220185.1 Diploptera punctata
ATGCTGACCACATGTCACCCTACACTGACTGATTATCATCTACCTCTGTAATTGACACATGTGGATGTGAGGCCAGCAGCTGGCTGGTAGGCTAAGGGCCTTCTAGGCCTGTCGCGCCAGGAGTTTTAATTATTATTATTATTATTAATTATTATTATTATTATATTTAACAAAGGGAAAAGTAAATATGAAGTATACTATTTATTTAAATACGGACAGGGGTAACTAAAACAATTACAGAATTTCGTCGTCTAGTTCAAACATTGTACACAAATGAAAAAAAATATTTAAATTTGTCATTTTAACGACATGTTAAATAATCAGTTTCCAGTGTGATGATAATTTAGTACATAAATTAGTTACAATTTTATACTAAGAAGATTTTTACCGTATTTTGTTGCGTTCTGGGAAATTTTATTTCAAATCCGCACGAGTAATTTGACTTACTTTGTTTTTTCCATGAAGGAATGAGGTGAAAAAAGAACCTGGAAACGCATGCTATTATGCATTATACGGACTTGATATAAAATAGTAATTCTTACGGATAGGTTTATATGGATGTAAAACATAATACTCTTACATATAAGGGAGAAAAACAGATTAAGAGTATTTGAGAATGAAGTTCATAGGATAATGTTTGGAACAAAGAGGGACGAATGATATGTGAATGGAGGACATTATATAACGGTGGTCTCCCTGCTCTGTATTGGAAATCAGATTTATAAAAAAAATCAGCTTGTGTCAGTTGCGATAAGCAGACGTGTTACGAGTGAGAAATGAAAGAGGGACACGGAAACTTCTTGTAGGAAAATTAGAAATAAAGGTTCTAGTAGGCAAGCTAGCCAAATATGAGGCGCGAAAATAACATTTACCATGATTTGAGAAAGTGAAATATCCATTCATCCATAGTAATTCTGCCCGAGGGCAGGTCCTTCACTGCAATCATAGCATTTTCATGTCATGCTTTGTAGCTTTACTAGGCCATTATAGGTGTGGCAACTTCCCGTTGCTTTCCACATCGGTGATGGATGGTGATAATGAGAAGGATGATGATGATGGTCCTAAGCTTCCTGACATTTGTCTTACAGGTGAGGAAAAATCCCGAGAAAAAAAATACCTCACCCAGGAGCCTGTCGCGGCCGGGAATCGAACCCGGGTCCGCTGCGTGACAAGGCAGCACGCTACCTCGAGACCACAGCGGTAGACAGGTGAAATATAAAGGATACTATTGGAAAACATTAGCTCAGGATAGGAATGTAAAGAGAGCTTATGTCCGTGCAGCCATGATTTTCATGAGTTAGTGTCGTTAAGGCAAAATTTGAATTGGACATTCAATAAAGTTATCAATGTATCATTGGTATTTTTCATTTCCTTCTTTATTCCCCTTAGATTAACCTCTCCATTTGCAGGTAATTTTAAGTGTCGTACTTCACCCAGGCCTTACAGGGAATCTAAGTATCAAGATTTTGTATTGTATTGTAAGCCTATGTTTTCCCTTTACAGAGATTTAGGCGCCTTTCCCCTGCCAGGTAAGAATTTGAACCATACTAATTTAGTTACACTTGTTTTCGTATATTTGTCATTTTGAGTGGTCCGTGGTCAGCGTTCCGCCTCATACTGACATCTAGGCAACCAAGGTAGTACTTGGACGGGAAAATTCGGTAAATTTTGCTTGGAGGCCTTTTCATTCAGGCTTATGGATTTTTTTACGAGCCTGAAAATCTTCAGACTCGGGACCCACGGCTTAAAGTCCCTCCCGGAGGACTTGCCCCTTGGATTTTTCCGTCCTAAAAAATCCAAAATCCATCGACCACGGCCGGGTTTGAACCCGCGCACCCTCGGGACCAGAGGCAAGGAGCATAACCACTAGTCCACTGCGGGCCGATAAGTATCAAGATACGATTTTAAATTCTGGATCATATAAAACTTTTTTTTTCTTAAAGTAACATATTAAAATAAATAATTTGTAGGTACCAATCGTCCTCAACTACATTACACGTTTTTTTTAAACTTTTAAAGACTGTAGAGCTTTCGGAAATCGATTTCAGTCTTCAGCAGAAGGTTAGAGCAACTATATATAGCTACCGACGACGCTGAAAGGTCTCTGATGCCAGAAGCTTCGCAACAAGAATAGTTAGTAGCTCTATCCTTCTTCTGAAGATGGAAGACGGTTTATGGAAGGCCTGAAAATTGTTAAAAGTGTTTTTTAATTAACCTAGCTGAGGACGACGGCATCTGCCAGGTACTTAATTTAATATTTTACCTTGTAACTATTTAATGAACGGAAATTTAATATGAATTTTATCAGTATTTATACTTTTTTGACCACACAAAATATATGGAGGGCCTCCCCAGATAATTAATTAGCTTAATGTAAGAGAAAAAATACGATAATTAAAATGAAGACGCATCATTCACTCATATATTCATACTGGACAAGACGAATATGATATGAATTATTATAACGGTCAAATGAAACTCGGGAATTATTTGGGCTTTAAAGTTTCATGACACGTCTTATAAAAGAATGAAAAGAACATCCCTCAGGAAAATTGCCCCAAACCGATATCGATCCAGGGCGCGTTGCATTTAAGACAACAGCAGTGGACAATACTTTCATAATTATAAAAAAAATAGGTGCCTATTTCATGTAACATTTAACCTACTGATATTCATCCAATATTACTAGACATGATATATAATAGAAAATACTTGAGCGTTTTTAAGTCAAAACAAAAAAAAAAGATGACTATTGCGATAAAAATAATACAGTATACAGAGAGTTTGCAATTATCGTGATATTAAATATGAAGTTTTACGCAACACTGATACAAAAAATAATGACGCATTATAAAAATCCTTCTGATGCTACAAAATAGCGACATCAGTTGAATATTTTTATGTTTCTCAAAATATTTATGACCTTTTCCAGTGGATTCAGATATTAGTCATTCAAAATATCTCTGCAGGCGGAAGAATTACGAACCTCTGTTTGTTGCTACACGTGACGTCATATAAGGCAGTGTACACTGTCAGCGTCTCATGTCCCATTCCCTTCTGCACTCATAGATAGCAGTATCACGTGTTCTATTCCTGCATAAACACGACTGCAGTGCCCTCCGTCAACAACTGCGCTTATTTCTTAAACGGGTAATACCAAAAAGAACGCATTTACTTCCCATAAGCGCCCCACAACATGACACCTAATGTATGAACTGCCCACCAGTAACCTTGGACCAACTCCAGATTGCATACATTATTACAAACTTCATTTTTATTGCATCTTTCAGCTTCTTAAATTTGTAACCTATTTATTTGTTTAATTCAAATGAAGCATTTTCTTACGCCCACAACCATTTTTTTTCTCTTACTTTAGTTTTGCGTATTAAAACAATGATTTATTACTTTGTTATTGAATTATTGAACGTTAGTTGTGAAACATTCCTAGTTACGGTAGCAAAAAAAACCTCTAATGTTGTTTACTTGTAACCTGAATGTAAATCACTCTTTACACAATAAAATTAGAAAGGAAATGACCTTAAAGAATTGTGCAATTTTACAACTTGTGTTTTAGCAGGAATTCCAACTGCTCGTTTCTCATTTGTTATACAATTCAATTATTTGTTACATTAAAATATTTTTAATTTTTTAATCTCAAATCTTTACCATAAAACAAATAATAATAATAATAATAATAATAATAATAATAATAATAATAATAATAATAATAATAATAAATTGAGTAACACTAAGAAATTAGGACTGGAAGTAAATATCAATAAAACTAAATATATGGTTACACGTAGAAATTCATTAAATAATGGAAATGGACATCTAATGACAAATGAGGGAAATTTTGAGGAAGTGGCTGAATTCAAATACCTAGCAACAATAATCACAAATAGGAATGAGATGCAAAAAGAAATTAAACATAGGCTCAATTCTGGAAATGCGTGCTATTATGCATTGCAGAGACTTTTGATGTCCCAACTCCTTTCAAAAAACGTTAAACTGAAAATATATAAAACTGTTATTCTTACCAATTATATTATATGGGTGCGAAACATGGACTCTTACTTAAGAGAGGAAAGGAGATTACAAGTATTTGAGAATAAAGTACTTAGGACAATTTTTGGACCAAAGAGAGACGAACAGACAAGTGAATGGAGAAGACTACATAACAATGAACTACATGGTCTTTATAGGAAGCCAAATATAATAAGAACAGTTAAGTCTCGTAGACTGCGATGGGCAGGACATGTTGCACGTATGGGGAATGAAAGACGTCCATGGAAGCTTCTTGTAGGAAAGCCAGAGGGAAAACGCCAAGTTGGTAGACCAAGAATGAGGTGGGAGAATAACATTAACTATGATTTGGGGGAGGTGGATTATACAGGGGATGATTGGAAAGCATTAGTTCAGGATAGGGATGTATGGAGAGCTTATGTCCGTGCGGCCATGAACCTATGGGTTCGATAGTGCCAGTGAGTAAGTAAGTAAGTATAATAATAAAATAATAATAATAATAATATGTTAATAATAGTAGAATAATAATAAAGTGCAGATTTAATGTAATTTTGAGAAATAAAATGTGCAAATACTGTCATGATATTTCCATGTAAAAGTAATGAATTTCTTTCAGTGTTAAAATGCAAATCATGAAATGAACGAATGAAAGAATAAACAAAAGATGTTCAGTAATATCACAACAACATTCCATGGAATAAAAAAACATTAAAACAATAAAGAAACATTATTCTGTTGCAGTTGTTAAATAAACACAATAACACAAACTTTAGGAACTGTGTATACGAAGTACCGTAAAAAAATATGTATGTATTCTGCTGAAATTAATTTGAAGTAGGAATTTCAAGAGGAAAAAAATTAATGAATAACATTTATAGAATATTAATAATGACGATAAGAATAATGACAAATGCAGTTATTAGGCAATAGCGATGAGAAATTAAGGGCCAAAACGCACATTCTGTTGAGGCTGGAAGTAAATATCGATAAAATATATGATCACACGTAGAAATACATTATATAAAGGAAATGGACAGTTAATGACGAAAGAGGAAGTTTTGAAGAATTGGCTGAATTCAAATATAAAGGAACAATAATTACGAATAGGAATAGCATAAAGAAATTAATTCTGGAAATTCATAGGCCCTACTATTACTATAATTGGAAAAATTACCCTTATGTTAATAATAATTTGGGGGATTCTTTTTTATTTAATTTTTAATTTAAAAAAGATTTAAATAATTTGAAACTAAATATTATTTACTTTGCAATGTTAAAATATAATAGATTATTTTTTTGTAACATCGTTGTGAAATGTAACAATGATTACGTCACATATGTTATGGTAAGCAATAGATACTGAATTAACAGACAAAAGAATGTTTAAATAATGTGGACTTAAGTCGGCCGAACATTAAAAATATGATTGGGTATTGAGAAATGAAGGGGAGCGTATCGTGTTCTTTCTTGATGATGGCATTACCAATCAGAACTGACAACATGATAATTTGCAACAAAGAAGAAGGAGAGATGGCTACAAGAATATGGTAAAGATAGACGCCATTGAATGTTCTCCAAATTAAAGTTTATATAACTTATGTATTTATTGAATTATCTTAAAATATATAGAAGAAAAACAAAATTAAAATTACGTGAGTCTAGTGAACTTAATTTTATATAAGAAATAATTTAATAGTGGCGTAATTTTTTATAATAAATAAAATAACATATGAAAAGTTGATATGACTATTAAAGTATTTCGTAATAAGAATTAAATATTATTAAAAATATTAAAGTGGAAAAATCCTTATTTAATTAAAGAAGATTTATTTAAAATTGTGCAATATAATTAAACAATTCAAATTGTGAATACGACTAATTTGAAAATATATTAAATCAATAGTCATCAAGATTAAATGATCGAAACAATAATGTGAAGTTTCATCTTTATTGCTAAATATTGTTTAATAAATAATTTACAGAAGAAGTGAATGTTTTATTCAATAACAAAATTACATTACTCACCATAATAATTATGTGTGATAAGTAACAGCTCCCTTGAGAAAGAAATACATGCCGGTGCAACTAAATGAACGAGGAAATGTTTAATGAAAGAAATTTATTACCCAAGAATACCGTTCCAAATATTGGCGCCGCAACGTGGCCCGAAAAGAGTCAACAAACCCCATTCCATTACGTACGCATTATAGTGACTCTTGTCACAACTTTTCCAAAAAAATGTTAAACTCATGGATTAAGTTTTTGAAACCATATTCCTCCAGTTATATTGATACGAAAAGTAGACCGTTATTTTGAGGAGAAAAGATTAACAGCATATGAGATTAAAGTTCTTAGGAGAATTGGTGTATCAAAGACAGATGAATGGAGAAGACTTCTTAATAGTGAGTGATATGATCTTTATGGGAAATCTAGTGTAATATGAGCAGTTACATCTCGTAGACCGTGATGAACAGGACATGTGGCACGAATGGGAAATTAAATATACGTATGCGAACTATTTGTAGGAAAACCAGAGGGAAAGCGACAAGAATGAAGTGGGAGAATAACAAACCACGAATGGATGGAACTTATGTTCTGCAGAGGATGAATGCAAAACATTATTTCAGGATAAGGATATAACAGTGGGAAGATATGGGTATGGGGCAAGAAATGAAAGAGGGGAAAAGCTCGTTCAATTCGCACAAGAACATATACTAAAGATAGCCAACACCTTTTTTAAGAAAATGCCTAGCTCAAAGTGGACTTGGCGCTCGCCAGACGGCAACACAAAGAACGAAATTGACTACATCCTAAGCGTTATCGCTTAACCATAAGAGATATCCAAGTAGTAGCCAACCTGAAATTCAGTACAGACCACAGGATGGTGCGGGCAAAAATGAAGATAGAAAGAAGAAGGAAGCATCCAACAAAGCAACATAGACAAAAATATAGAAAACATAGACAGCAACAAATTCCAGCTACATCTTCGCAACAGAATTGCAGAGTCCAACCCCAACCGAGAAGCAGGTGCTCAGGAACTGTACAACTCCCTGGAACAATGTATACTACAGGCGACCAAGGACTCCAGCAAAAATACGAAAGCTCAGAAAGAAGGCAAACTCAGTCAAGGAACCATTGCCTTAATCGAACGTCGATCGGAGATGCTACAAACCAGAGACGCTTCGGAGTCGAATAGAACCGAGTATGCCGCAATGGACAAACTGACGAAAAAGGAAATACGGAAAGATCTGCGAGAGTACCGCACAACCATAACTAGGCAAATAATAGAAACCTCCAAATCGATAAGGAAAGCAAAGAGGGAAAGAAATGGTGACAAACAATGGATGCTAGGAATTAAGAACCAAGCAGGAGGCCGCAACACATTAAGAACAGATATAATCCAGTCAGCCACAGATTTCTATAAATCCCTATATACAAGCTCCCTAACAACCCAGGCAACAAATCACATAGGCATATTCGATGCTAAACTCGAAAACCACGTCGACACCTTTCCCCCAGTACTGGCCAGCGAAATTAGAACTGCAATAGATGAAATGAAAAATGGCAAAACACCCGGAGAGGATGGAATATACAACGAATTGCTAAAACTGGCTTCAGATCAAATACTACCATCACTCACAAACATCTTTAACAAAATTCTGCAGACAGAAGAGATACCCGAGCAATGGAAATCAAGCACAATCATTCTTCTCCACAAGAAAGGCACAAAAGATGACATGAATAATTACCGACCCATAAGCCTGATGTCCAATCTATACAAACTATTTTCAAAAGTGCTAACAAGAAGACTAACAAAAGTCCTGGACGAAAACCAGCCAACAGAACAAGCCGGATTCCGCTCAGGCTTTAGTACAACAGACCATCTCCAAGCAATTAACCAAATAATAGAAAAGACAGTCGAATACCACCATACATTATATCTAGCATTCGTCGACTACAACAAGGCATTCGACTCAGTAGAACATTCAAGTGTCCTCCAGGCATTACACACACAAGGAATCGAACACAAGTACATCCGCGTTCTGGATAAGATCTACAGCCAAAGCTATGCCAAGGTGAAGACAGAATTGTGGGACAACCATTCAGTCTCAAAAGAGGAGTACGACAAGGCGACCCAATTTCTCCTAAACTTTTTACATGCGTGCTTGAAGACATATTTCGAAAACTAAACTGGAACAAGAAATACGGAGTAAATATAAACGGGAGCAGCTATCTAACTTAAGATTTGCTGACGACGTGGTATTTTTCGCCAGATCCCCTAAACAACTCCAATCAATGCTACAAGAGCTCTCAGAAACTAGCAAAATTGCAGGCCTTTCGATGAACAAAAGCAAGACACAAATTATGTCTAATGGTCCGGAAAACCCAATCAAAGTCGATGGAATGGATCTTCAATATGTAAGCGAGTACATATACTTAGGACAACTACTCTCCTTCCATCAGAAAGTAGAGAAGGAAATAAGCAGAAGAATAGCTCTCGCCTGGAAGGCGTTCTGGTCACTGAAATTTATACTGCTGGACAAGTCACTCAACCGGAAACTCAAAATGGAAACACTACAAACCTGTGTTCTTCCAACACTGTTATATGGCTGCCAAACTTGGAATCTTACTGCCAAACTGAAGTACACACTCCAAGTATGCCAAAGGAAAATGGAGAGGAAAATCTTAGGCATAACTCTGAAGGACAGAATCTCGAATACAACACTTCAAGCGATATCCTCAACAACTGATCCCGCACAACAAGCCACCAGGAAAAAATGGAAGTGGGGAGGCCACGTCGCAAGAATACAGGACGACAGGTGGACAATAAAAACAACCATGTGGGACCCGTACACAGGCAAGAGACAGCGCGGAAGACCAAGACGACGATGGGCTGACATCTTCAAAGAACGAGCAGGGGCGCAATGGTCCAGAGTCGCCAGATGCAGGAAAAGATGGAGAACGATGGAGAGCCAACTGTGTATTAACTAATCACAGAACAGACAGTGTATACAAACCAAGTGCTACATCCAAGTCAACTTCTCACCACGGAGTAGCTCACCGGGTGACACTCTCAAATAGAGCTTAACCCCTGTACAGGAGGCCTTTGCCCTAAAGGGACATATCAGGCTTTATTTATTATATTATATTTATTATTTATAAGGATATAAATATGGAGAGCTTATGTCCGCGTGGGCATGAATTTCCGTGTTTGTAGTGCCAGTGAGTATTATTATTATTATTATCATCATCATCAATATTATTGCTATTATTATTATTATCATTATCATTATTATTATTATTATAATTATAATTATAATTATAATAATAATATAATAATAATAATAATAATTATTATTATTATTATTATTATTATTATTATTATTATTATTATTATTATTATTATTATAGTTCAGGAATAAAGTATTGTAAAGTCTATATAAATAACAATCACACCAACAAAATAGCAGATTGTAGATTGGCCAATAAACATATAGGAATGAATATCAATCGAACACAAGAAAAAGAAACACCATAGTATATTACGATGTGAGGTTGGGAAGTGGTTTTTACAGAATCGAGGAAAAATGTTTAATTTTCGAGATTCTGTAAAACACTTCACAAACGTGCGTTGTACATTATTTTTTGCGCGATGGTGTTTCAAAATAATAAATAATAGTAAAATAACATATTTTTTGGAAATATTTGCGTTCATTATAAACAATTGACTGACGTTAACAGTGTGGGCAATGTTTATTAGTTGAAACAATTGGAGGCCTTGAGAACAATAACATTGGTTAACATGATTTTTGTCTTGTGAGTACCAATGGTTGTACTTAATGCAGTATTTTATCGTGTTTTTAAACATATATTCGTAATTTCTCCATCACCCACAGTTTTTTTATTTCAATTTCAATTAATGGATTTAAATAATTATTTTTTTAATAAACGTTTTTTCGTCCATTTATTATCTTGGCGCAGTGAGCGATGAGCACGGGGAACACTTTCATCAGGAGATTTAAATTATGTAAAAGAGATATCAAGGCAAATGGAATCCTAATATGCTGGCCGATTATTGTTGGACCATCAAGTAGGATGCTCCACAGGCGAAATATAGCAGAAAAAATAATTTCTTACTTTCTAGATGAGTCCGAATGTTCTAATATTGTGCAGTTACGAATGTAGAAAATATTAAAGTGTTTGAAATTATAAATTCCTGTCTCTCGGAAACCTTGCGTGATGGAGAAACCCCGATATGATATTTGAATTCAGAATCAGAATCACATGTTTTTCTTTCTGAGACAAAAAAAAAGTTTTTTTGTTGCTCAGTGTTATTGATAACATGGCCGCAAGTACTTATTTATTGTTTTATATTGTTTCAAATAGAGTTCGGTTCATAGTTGAATGCAGGCTTTCACGGCCGGTAATCATGATGTTGAGTGATTCCGGGTTCTGTGGCCGTGGTCCATAGTTGGTGTTGATACCAGACGTTTCGCCCTCAACTGCGGAGGCATCTTCAGTGGCGAGTGCTTCTAGGCGTGTTTCCTGGTCGGAAGCTCTACTTAGAGTGAACGCTGCGGGTGTTGTATTGATACTAGTGGTGGGAGCAGGGTGAGCGGGCGTGGCTCTTGCTGATTGGCTAATGGTCGTCTCCTTGTTGTCCCTAGTGTTGATGCATTTATTTTCTAGTGTACGGTACCAGGCCTTAGACAGTTTAATACCTTCCTCTTTTCTGTTAATATTTTCCTTATGCTTGTGTATTTCTATAGCCTCTCGATATAATCTAGGGAAATAATAGGAAGTTGTGGCTAAAACTTGTGTATCATCGAATAGAATCTGGTGTCCATTCATAATGGCATGTTCTGCTCACAGCCGATTATCCATTTCTCCTTGTCTGCAGTTTCTTTTGTGTTCTGATAAACGGGTGGCTATACTTCTTTTTGTGGTCCCTATGTATGGTTTACCACACGAACAAGGAAGTCGATATACGCCGCAAGTGGAGAGAGGTGGCCGAGGATCCTTAGCTGAGCGAAGGCAGTCTTCTATTTTTCTTGTAGGTCTGTAAACTGTTTTTATGTTGTATTTTCGTAGGAGTTTTCCGATACGATCTGTGACTCTTTGTACATATGGTAAGTAGGCTATGCTGGTTGTGAGGGTGTGTTATCCATTCTGACGTGCTGTCTTCGTGGATGTATGGTTTGTCTTATTTCCTTGGATGTGTAGCCATTTTTCTGGAAACAATTGAACAGATGGTGTTGTTCTTGTTTAAGGTGTTGTGGTTGGCATAACTTAGTCGCTCTGTCGAACAGTGTCTTAATGACACCTCGCTTTTGTCTTGGATGGTGGTTAGAGTCTTTGTGCAGATATCGGTCTGTGTGTGTAGGTTTTCTGTAAACTGTATGTTGAATTTCCCCATTGCCAGTCCTTATTATTTGAACATCCAGGAAAGGAAGTCTTCCATTATCTTCTTTTTCCATAGTGAACTGTATTTTGTTGTGTCTGCTGTTAAGGTGTTGAAGGAAACGTTCCAATTCTTCACTGCCATGTCTCCATACTTGGTTTCGCTATGTTGATGACACATTCGTAGTATGGAGACATGGCAGTGAAGAATTGGAACGTTTCCTTCAACACCTTAACAGCAGACACAACAAAATACAGTTCACTATGGAAAAAGAAGATAATGGAAGACTTCCTTTCCTGGATGTTCAAATAATAAGGACTGGCAATGGGGAAATTCAACATACAGTTTACAGAAAACCTACACACACAGACCGATATCTGCACAAAGACTCTAACCACCATCCAAGACAAAAGCGAGGTGTCATTAAGACACTGTTCGACAGAGCGACTAAGTTATGCCAACCACAACACCTTAAACAAGAACAACACCATCTGTTCAATTGTTTCCAGAAAAATGGCTACACATCCAAGGAAATAAGACAAACCATACATCCACGAAGACAGCACGTCAGAATGGATAACACACCCTCAACCAGCATAGCCTACTTACCATATGTACAAAGAGTCACAGATCGTATCGGAAAACTCCTACGAAAATACAACATAAAAACAGTTTACAGACCTACAAGAAAAATAGAAGACTGCCTTCGCTCAGCTAAGGATCCTCGGCCACCTCTCTCCACTTGCGGCGTATATCGACTTCCTTGTTCGTGTGGTAAACCATACATAGGGACCACAAAAAGAAGTATAGCCACCCGTTTATCAGAACACAAAAGAAACTGCAGACAAGGAGAAATGGATAAATCGGCTGTAGCAGAACATGCCATTATGAATGGACACCAGATTCTATTCGATGATACACAAGTTTTAGCCACAACTTCCTATTATTTCCCTAGATTATATCGAGAGGCTATAGAAATACACAAGCATAAGGAAAATATTAACAGAAAAGAGGAAGGTATTAAACTGTCTAAGGCCTGGTACCGTACACTAGAAAATAAATGCATCAACACTAGGGACAACAAGGAGACGACCATTAGCCAATCAGCAGAGCCACGCCCGCTCACCCTGCTCCCACCACTAGTATCAATACAACACCCGCAGCGTTCACTCTAAGTAGAGCTTCCGACCAGGAAACACGCCTAGAAGCACTCGCCACTGAAGATGCCCTCCGCAGTTGAGGGCGAAACGTCTGGTATCAACACCAACTATGGACCACGGCCACAGAACCCGGAATCACTCAACATCAAGAGTTCGGTTCATTTAAAATGCAGTGATTTGTTTCGTATAATGTATATTAACACTACCTTTTGGATATTTTCCGTATATACATTGTATGTAGTATACATAGAGGACAGTGGTTTTACTTCCCGCACGCGGGTGTAAATGTAATATTACAATATAGTTTTTAGGTTGGCAACCCCGAAATGTAGGAAGTTGCATTTTCAATAATGGTCGCCATTGCTGGTAATTACGACAAAACGCACTATCGCCCAAAAAAAGGATATTATACACATTTGGGTGCTGTATATGGAAAAACAAGTGAAATCAAATTTAAATGAATGTCGGAAGATATTCTATCTACATAAAATTATTAATAATAATAATAATAATAATAATAAGTAGTAGTAGTAATAGTCTTCAATGTTAATTACAGAAATCTTAGATGCTCAAAGCTTTCAGCGAACACTGCTTTAGATCGTAACAGTACATGACTGTGTTCAATAGCTTCTACCTAACGTCTCAAATTTGCAGCAGAGTCAAAATCGTCAAAGATTAATATTAAGAGCTGTATGGTTCAAGTTTCATCCCAAACACTGAATGTTTGCATACATTTTTTAACTCATACGAGTATAGGCATAAGATTAATTAAAATACCGTATCTTTCAAAAAATGAAATGCTTGACAATATTTTCATTGGTCCCGATGGATAATAGTGGTTGCCATGCTCATTTCTGGTTCCATGATTAGAGGGTTTAAATGCGACTGGATCGACGGATTCTTCAGAGAGCGAAAATCCGAGTATGCTTTTCTTTGGAAGTGAATTAAAGCCATGTAAATTTATGGCATGTAAAAGAACCTGAAGCCTGAAAACAAGCAAAATTTAAAGTCCCACCCGCGCTTAGATCTGAATTTCAGCGTTAATGACCTTAGTTGTTAAAGTGTTTTTATTGGGGTGATGGGAAGGTAAGAGTAAGTTTTTTTTATTAACATTAATTTATGATTAATTAGTCCGAACATTAAACATTCATAAAGTTTTATTTGGGAGGGAGGTAGAATTTGGATTGGAATATATATATATATATATGTTGCAATCTTAATTTATTGCATTATAAGTTGTTGAGGGCATAATTTATAAATAGTCCCTTCATACAGATTTTAGTTTCTATAATGATGTCCCAACTCCTTTATAAAACGTTAAACTGAAAATATATAAAACTATTATTCTACCTGTTTTATTATATGGATGCGAATCAGGGAGGAAAGGAGATTACGATTATTTGAGAATAAAGTACTTAGGAATTTGTTTGGACCAAAGAGAGGTGAATGGAGAAGACTACATACCAATGAACTACACGGTCTTTATAGGAAGCCAGATATAATAAACAGTTAAGTCTCGTAGACTGCGATGGGCAGGAGATGTGGCACGTATGGGGAATGAAAGTCGTGCATGGAAGCTTCTTGTAGGAAAACCAGAGGGAAAACGCCCAGTTGGTAGATAAGAGTGAGGTGGGAAAATAACATGAACTATAATTTGAGGGAAATAGATTATACAGGGAATGATTGGAAAGCATTAGCTCAGGATAGGGATGTATGGAGAGCTTATGTCCGCGCGGCCATGAACCTACGGGTTCGATAGTGCCAGTGAATAAGTAAGTATAATTCAAAGTCACGGTAAAGATTTTTTAAATTCCTATAGAATACTACAATAATAATACATGTTTTACATCAATTTTTTTGGTCAACATGGTCAGATTTATCTTGATCTTTATTCGTGTTCTTTAGGATACACTCGTGAATATTTAATATTATTTTTACATTGATTCCCTTTACATTAGCTGATTATAAAGTCGTTAAATATAATACTAAAATACAGAAACAATAAACTGTACCTCTGATGTCAGTCTCTTCAATAAATAACACGCTGTTATTTCTGAATTAGTTCCATTTTCAAAGCTGTTATACTATTCCGGTACCAATGGAACTAGCTCCGAAAAGGTCTACCTGAATACTTTTTAACAGCCGTTTATTCGTTGAGGACGACTGTAATCACAGGAACAATTTTTATGGTTTTAAATATTTAACAACAACCTCAACGGTGTGGTTTATAAAGCTTTTTAAAAGTATTGATAAAATACAATAAACATAATTACTTTAGAATTTCCGGTTGAAGCGTAGCTTCTTTACCAAGCCAATTACTCAATCAAATTATAGGTTATGCATTATTATTTTGATGATTACGGAGGAACCCATGTAGGGACTACGCAACGTACTTAGCGGCTGTCCCATTGAGCCCAAATTTCTTTCATTCTTTTGCTATGAGCTTGTTTTCTATAATCGTATCCAAGTTGGTACAGATGTTTTCTGCGGTCTGTAATCTTGGGTAAATTGCCAAATTTATTTTCAAAAATGAATTCTTAAATTTATCTCTGTTTGGGATATCTTTCTTTAGTTCACCCTGCCAATTTTAAGTCATTCTTTTGACTCCATCAATACAATGGTGCTTTAATTCTATTTTCGTAGAATTCCATTATCTGTTCTGTAAGCCTATTCGAGTTCATTCGTTTAATATGGCCATAAAATGTTAACTTTCGTTTTATAATATCACTATGAATGTCTGTATATTTTTTATTTCCTTTTTACTTCTGAGTCTAAATGCTTCACCTATGACTTGTGGACCTAAAACTTTTCTTTATATTTTGCATTCCTTTTTCACTATATTTTCGATATATTTTTTTTCTGTTCAAAATGAATGTTTCTGCTCCATAGAGGCACTCTGGTTTAATTACAGTGTTATAGTGTCGAAATTTTGTATGTAAAGATATGCATTTATTATTATTATTATTATTATTATTATCATCATCATTATTATTATTAGGCCTATTACTATTTCTTCCCTTGTCATTCTATATTGTGTAGTCTATACCTTTATATATCATTAATCGACATGTATGTAATTCATAATTGTTATAATATGTATAATTTATCCCTGATGTAGTGGAAGAGAAGATCGCATGGTCTTAACTCCATCGAATAAATTGAATAAATAGAATAAATAGATGTTTAGTCCCTTAAACGTATTGATGAAATACATAAACATAATTGTTTTAGGATTTCCAGTTGAAGCGTAGCTTCTTCACCAATCCAATTATTTAATCAAGTTGTATATTTATTATTATTACTTATTATTATTATTATTATTAGTAGTAGTAGTAGTAGTAGTAGTAGTAGTAGTAAGTAAGCAAAGTCATCCCACAACAGACCCGGAGGTCCTTGGGGTAGTAGGAGGTTAAGGCTCCTACTTTTTTCTAGACAATCGGCACTTTACGTCAGCCGGGTTGTCAGCCCTGCGTGACGGCCGCCTTTACTCCCAGAACAAGCGTCTGGTAATCATTTACGTTAGAGGCTGAGTCGACCCCAGGACCATAGTGCCGCCAGAGGGTTTGGGTCAGTTTAAAAATCCTGACCCCAACGGGACTTGTACCCTCGACCCTCCGGCTTGTAGCTCAGTGTTTTAACCACTACGCTACGGCGTGCCCTCTATTATTATTAGGCTTATTACTATTTTTGTTTCTTTCCCTTGTCAACTCTATATTGCTTAGCGTATACCTTTATATATATATATATATATATATATATATATCATTAATCGACATGTACATAATTCATTATGCATAATTTAACCCTGGTGAAGCGAAATAGAAGATCTTATGGTCTGAACTCCATCAGTTAAATAAAGAAATAAATAAATAGCTGTTTAGCTAGCCTACGCAACCTGAAATTCATTCCTTGAAAAGTTGAATGAGTATAGACGGAATGATTGCTATACATTTTATAAGACTATTGGAAAAATATATAAAGTAAATGATAAGTGAGGTATTTAGCAAGTTTGTTTTGCTTTGTTTGAGTAACGTGACGCTTATAACAGAACAATTTGTAACTTCATCTTCAGTTTACGATTTTCAGGTTATAGGGCAGCCTATATAGTGTTTTGTTAATCGAAAATCGATTTAGACAACGTTGTGCCTGTGGTAAGAGTTCTAAGTCCTCTCTTTATGGGAATATCCTATTCGAGATTTTCGTGGGTTTAGCCACTCAATCGAATTAAGAGCTGAAATGTGGGTCAGCATCCCTGCCAGAGAGGGAGAGGAAGAGAGTTGCCCCATGAATATCTGTGTTGCTAGTAGAAAATCCGATTCTCATGCTCCACTTGATATTCACTTTCAGCATCAAATCGCTGCAGAATTTTGAACTTAAATGCATTAAAACCTCTATGTAGCACATTACAGTCACTATCAAAAGTACAGCATGTATATTGCTCAACTTACCTAAGATTATAATATATTTGCTTCATTGTTAAAGACTGCTTATTTACTCATAAATGGAGGACTTTATGTTACAGCCAAACTAATGGTACTAATGTAGCCATTATATATAGTTGCAGAATTATATATATATATATATATATATATATATGGTAGTAGATTTTCGCGGATATGAGTATGATTAATAAAGTTTTCTTGGGTTTTCCTCGTCATGGATTCAAGATTCGTGTCTGGCCACTGATTTCGACGTTCCGACAGGTTCCCACATGCCATTATCAAATAATGGTAGGTTTGAGACACTGGTTGATGTTTTATATACTTAAACATACTTAGTTGCTCACTCACTGGCATTATCGAACCCATAGGTTCATGGCCGCACGGGTATAAGCTCTTCGTATATCCCTATCCTGAGCGAATGCTTTTGAATCATTACCTGTATAATCTACTTCCCTCAAATCATAGTTAATGTTATTCTCCCACCTCATTCTTGGTATACCAACTGTGCGTTTTCCTTCTGGTTTTCCTACAAGAAGCTTCCATGTACATCTTTCATTCCTCATACGTGCCACATGTCCTGCCCATCGCAGTCTACGAGACATAACTGTTCTTATTATATCTGGATATAAAGACCATGTAGTTCATTGTTATGTAGTCTTCTCTATTCACCTGTCTGTTCATCTCTCTTTGATCCAAAAATTGTCCTAAGTACTTTATTCTCAAATACTCGTAATCTCCTTTCCTCCCTTAAAGTAAGAGTCCATATTTCGCATCCATATAATATAACTGGTAGAATAATAGTTTAATACATTTTCAGTTTAACGTTTTTTTGGCTTCGTGCTATTTCCTTGATAATAGCATATGGGATCATGTCGAAAAGTCGGAGTCAGTGGCCAGAGGCCAACCTTGAATCCATGACGCAGAAAATCCAAGAAAAGTTTCTTAATCATATACAAATATATATTAACTGGCAAATTTTACATAATCGCTGATCAATCACTAAATATAGTGTATGTATGGATGTATGTCCGAGTGGTTAAGGCAGGAAGCCTTGGCACAGAGCTACGAAACTTGCGTTGCTTCAAGTCTCCATGAGGAAAGACATTTTCTCATGGTACTTCGGCCAGTATGGGACCGGTGCCCACCCAGCATCGTGAGACATTTGGGTAGCTACAAAAAGTAGCGGTTCCAGGTTGAGAAAACCAGCTATAACGGCTGGGGGACTCGACATGCTGACCACTTGTCACCCCTACACTGGCTAGATGAGCATCTACCTCTGTGATTGACACACGTGGGCGTGAGGCAAGCAGTCGGCTGGTAGGCTAAGGGCCTTCTAGGGCTGTCTCGCCATGGAATTACTATTATTATTATTATTATTATTATTATTATTATTATTATTATGTACATATACTGTATGTATTATGTATGTATCTATTACAGTCAAACTGTCTTATTCCCACTTGATCTCGAAGGCGAGAGCAGCTGAAAAGGAGCCTCGTGTACCGGTAACAAGAACTCAACAATGAGAAGTTTCGGGATTCTTGAAGTGAAGTTACGCAGTGTTTGTATTACACAAGAAATGCCTACGGCTTGTACGAAGCCGTACCTGTCTCAATAGCCAAAATAATTCCTTCTTTTACGAATAAACATTTATTATTATTATTATTATTATTATTATTATTATTATTATTATTATTATTATTATTAACTCCGCCATGGCCGGTGCCAAGCCCGGATGTGAAAGGAGAAGGGGAGGAGTAACAACCTCGTTAAAAAACCAGGGTTCAGTTGGCTCCGACTGATAGTACTCTGTAAGGGCCCCATAGCCAGGGTTACGGTGAAGACCTCAACGGCAGAGTCGGCGCAGGAGTCCTTCTAGACGGCGGGTCTGGCGGAAGAGGGAACCCTATCTCTAAGGGAAATAGAGAAACGCTCGCCTTGCGGTGAAGAATGATCTTTAAGCCTATGGGAGCAAAATCCAGACAGAAATTTTCCTGGTCCTCCAGGTTGGGGTTATAATATATGATAATTTCATGTACTATTATTAAATAGTAATAATAATAATAATAATAATAATAATAATAATAATAATAATAATAATGATAATATTTTTTTTATTCTGGCAGAGTTAAGGCCATAAGGACTTCTCTTCCACTCAACCAGCACAAATACAAATAAATATTTGACAAATATAGATATACACTACACTAATTATAAACAGTTAAAGATATATTAAATGTAGCAATGTAAATTTCATGTTGGGCCAGCTCCCCACACATCAGAAAAAAACACAAAATGCTAAAAGACCAATCAAGTCAAAGCCGGACGGAAAAAACTACAAAAGACAAAAGCAAAAAAAAAAAAAAAAATTGCTCTAGAAATGGATTATTTACGCAGAAGTGCCAGAAAGTCAAAATTAGAACATGTCGCAAATAAGGAAATTAGAAACATAATGGAAGCAGAAGAAAGCATAATTGAAAGAATCGAGGAGTAGGAATTAAAGATGTTAGGACATGTTTTAAGAATGGAAAATGAGCGATGGCCAAAGCAACTACATCAATGGCAACCGACCAGAAAGAAGAAAAGAGGGAGACCAACGTTAACACGGAAGGAAAACATGAAGATAGTAATGCAAGCAAGAGGGCTAACATTGAAGATGCCCAAGATCGTAGGCTTTGGAGGTTTGGCACGGGAAGACGGCAGCAGCTGTTAAAACCCAAAGATAATAAAAAATAATAATAATAATAATTATTATTATTATTATTAGTATTATTATTACTATTATTACAAAAAATATAAATCTATAAAACATTTAAGGGTCATTTAAAAATCGACAAAGAAAAAAATATAGGGCCTATAAATAAACTGAACTCACATATTAACAAAATTTACAATTTTTATGATGGAACGTTTATGGTACACTTAACATCTGAACAGAATTTCAGGTCAGTTTATTATACTGTAATTAAAGAATAATATATCTGTGAATTTATCTTATTTTTAAAACAAATCTTCTGTATGAAATAAATCTCTTAACTTGTAACTACTCACTGAAATTGAAAATATAGTCACATTAGTCCGTACATATTATTTTATGCATTATAGCTTGAAAATTAGTAAGCTGATACTTTTTTTTTCCGATCCGATTGAGGGTCTTTCCACTTTTCAGCGGTTGCCCTTTTACCAGCCGGCTGCTGGCCCTTCACATCCACATGTGTCAATCACAGAGGTAGATGATCAACAGCCAGTGCAGGGGTGACATGTGGTTAGCATGTCGAGTCCCCCAGCCGTTATAGCTGGTTCCTCAACCTGGAGCCGCTACTTATTGTAGCTACCCAATTGCCTCACGATGCTGGGTGGGCACTGGTCCCATACTGGCCGAAATACCATGAGAAAATTTCTTCCCCCATGGAGACTCGAACCAGCGCAAGTCCCATAGTTCTGCGCCAAGGCTTCCTACCTTAACCGCTCGGGTACGGCGCGGGACTAATTTTTTTTAAAGGCGTAAATCTAATTAATGTAAAACTGACCATTTTATATAAATAAATGATAAGTTACTCAATACTGAACAAATATTTTCTGATTTTTTATTTATCGGAAGATGAAACGAATCCCCATAATTTATAATTTTCTTAACCTTTTCACATGGAAACTAATTGGTGTAAATTATAAACACAAGTTAAGTGCTTCGGAGTACATTTTATTTACAGTATTAAACACATATTTAAGTAAGTTTTCATGTCTAATGTAACAGGATTATATTCAAAAAGTTAGGCTTGTAGAATGTAGATTCCTTCAGGTAACTTATTTAAAACACTTTCTTTAACTTACGCAGTAATTGAATACATTATTTTGCTTATGAATAATGTTCATTGTTCACGGGAAATCTGATACAACGGTACTCTCGGTCGCTCTCACTTGCATTCTACTCCCGCGCATGCGTTTGGCATTCCACTCCCACTCACCTGAATACGCCAAGTTACTCCGTAGAAGCAACGAGACTGGAAGCTCGGGGAGCGAGATTCGAATGGGAGTGAATGTGTACTTTACCGTTTCTAACATATAAGTTTATATATATATATATATCCATAGTAATTCTGCCAGAAGGCAGGTCCTTCACTGCAATCATAGCATTTTCATGCTATGCTTGCAGCTTTACTAGGGAATTGTAGGTGTGGTAGCTTCCCGTTGTTTTTCCACACCGGTGAAAGGTGATGAGGATGATGAAGGTGATGATGGCCATATGATTTCGGGGACCGTTTGGGCCTTAAAGTGTTCCTGACATTTGTCTTACAGGTGAGGAAAACCCCCGATAAAAAATCTCACCCAGAAAAACTGCCCCGACCGGGGATCGAACCCGGGCCCGCTGCGTGACAAGCGGTGGACATATATATATTTCGATGTTATAAAATTAAATTTTGATATTTAGCAATCACCCGCCAAACCATATATATATTATATATACATACATACATATATATAATATATATAATATATATATATACTACATACATATATATAATATATATATAAAATATATATATACATACATACATATATATAAATATATATATAAATATATATATATACATACATACATATATATAATATATATATATTAAATATCTATATATACATACATACATATATAAATATATATATAAATATATATATATACATACATACATATATATAAATATATATATAAATATAATATCTATACATAATATATAAATATATATTATACATACATATATATAAATATAAATATATATACATAAATATATATACATACATACATATATATAAATATAAATATATATACATAAATAATATACACACATACATATACATAAATATTATCCATAAATACATATACATAAATACATATACATAAATACATATACATAAATACATATACATAATACCATATACATAAATATTATATCATAAATATTATATACTAAATATATATACATAAATATATATCTACATAAATATATAATACAAATATATTATATAATAATAATATACATATATATATATAAATAAATATATATATATAAATATATATATATATAAATATATATATTATAAATATATATAAGAAATATATATATATATAAATATATATATAAATATAAATCTAGATATATAAATATATATATACATATATAAATACAATCTATAAAAATATATATTAAATATATATATCAAAATATATAGATATAAATCTATATATCTAATATCTCCCATATCATATCTATAAATCTATATAAATCCATATATACATATCCTATCTACACTATTTATAACCCTCTCCTCTCTCTCCTCCCTATCTTATCACTCTATTCTCTCTCTCCCTATCTCCTCCTCCATCTCTCCTCTCTCCTCTCCTCCCTCTCTCTCATACCTCTCTATCTCTACCTATCTCTCTCACTCTCTCTCCTTACTATCCCTGCTCACTCCATATCTTCTCTCCCTCCCTCTATCTCCCGCTCTCTATCTCCCAATCTATCTCTACCTCTCTCACTCTCTCCCTCTCCCTCTCTCTCTTTCTCTCTCCCCCTCTCTCACCTTTCTATCTCCCTCTCTCTCTTTCTCTCTACCTCTCTCTCTTTCTCTCTCCTCTCGCTCTCGGCTCTATCCCTCTCTCTCCGATCCTTCTCCCTCTCGCTCGCTCTACCCCTCTATCTCGCCTCTCCTCCCTCTCTCCCCCTCTATCTCCCTCTCTCTCCCTCTCTGCTCACCCTCTCTCTCCCCTCTCTTCCCTCTTACCCCTTCTCTCTCTCTCTCACTCTCTCTCTCTCCCTCATCTCTCCCTCTCTCTCTCCCCCTCTCTCTCCCGCTCGACTCCCTCTCTATCTCCATCTCGCTCTCTCTCCCTCTCGCTCCCTCTCTCTCCTCCTCTATCTCTCGCCCCTCCCAACGCTCTAGCACGAATAACTCCAATTCCACCATTTCTTCCGCCACAAATACCATCCCTTTTTCCGCAATCCCTCTCTTCCCTCATCTCTCATCTCTCTCTTCTCTCTGTCTCTCTCTCTCTCTCTATCTATCTTTCATTTATTCTCCGACGCCCTTACTCCAACTAATTATTTTCCGCTCATTTTCTCTTTTCCTTGTAGTGTTCATAATAATATTTGTTTTGGGAGTCCTTTCTCAGGTGGCCATAAGAAATAAATTGTTTAGTTTTAATATTAACAATTGTATGTGTAATACCAGCAATGTCCGTATTCTAATGCTGTGTAAAAGAGGGCTTACACAGTAGCAATACTAAAGTAAAGTAAGTAAAGTGATCCCACTACAGGCCTCAGGAGGCCCTTGGGGTAGTAGGAGGTTACGACTCCCCACGTTTTCTGGACAATCGGCACTGATGGTCAGCCAGGTTTTGTCAGTCGTGGCGTGACGGCTGTCTTCACCCCCAGAACAAGTTTCTGGTACTTGTTTCAGTTAGAGGCTGAGTCGACCCCAGGGTCATAGTGCCGTCAGAAGGTTCGGGCCAGTTTTAAAAATCCCCCACCGGGACTCGAACCCTCGTCTTTCCAGCTTGTAGCGCAGTGCCTTAACCACTACGTTAGGGCGTGCCACAACACAGTAGCAATACGGAATCGGAAGTATAAAAGTCAAAATATGTTAGAAATATGCATTTATAGGCTTACTGTATGGTGTATAGGATCCGTGAAGATCTGTATTTTTTTTCAAAAAACATTTCGATTAGAACAAGCTTAATAGTTTCATTCGTTCGGAATTCGCTTGAAACTATAGGCCTACTATAAACTGTTTATTACATAATGTTAATTGGATGTAGCCATCTGCATTTTTACACGCTTTATATTAGCTTGACCTGTATCTATCTATCTATCTATGTAACGGAATCTTTCAACGCGATTTTCACCCACTTAAAATCATTGGATCGACTTGAAACTTTGTATACTTGTAGAGGACCCGTGACAATACAATAATTTCATATTTATTTTCTAAAATCCTGGCCATAATCATCAGAAAATCAAAAAAACGTGTTTTAGTATCAATGTAACGGAATCTTTCAACGCGATTTTCACCTACTTAGAAACATTGGATCGACTTGAAACTTTGTATACTTGTAGAGGACCCGTGACAGTACAATAATTTCATATTTATTTTCTAAAATCCTGGCCATAATCATCAGAAAATAAAAAAAAATGTTTTTGTATCAATGTAACGGAATCTTTCAACGCGATTTTCACCCACTTAGAAATATTGGATCGACTTGAAACTTTGTATACGTGTAGAGGACCCGTGACAATACAATAATTTCATATTTTGTTTCTAAAATCCTGGCCAGAATCATCAGAAAATCAAAAACATTAAAACTGGTATAATAGGTTGCGGACTTGTCGAGTTTTTAGTCAATCGTTGTAAGAGCTCAGTTGGTAGAGCAGTGAACTCTTAGTGGTTATAATTTCAGTAATCCATACGTCGCTTGTTCAAATCGGGCTGGGAGGGGTTTTTTTTATAGAAGAGTATTACTTTTAGCTCATACTCCAATAGTATCGAATTTAAAGATATTTACATTTTTATCTTATTCCGTAAAATATTAAAACTAAAAAATAAATAATAAATAATAGTTTTAAAAAACTAAAAGAACACGCTTTATTAGAAAACTAAAAAATGAAAAATAATTTTTATTTCCAATACGCTTAGGATAAAATAAAGTGGTCAACAAAAAATTCATATCCAACACATATAAACTAAAACTAGAGTTATCAACAGAAAGAAAATAATTTTACCATCAAAAGCGTGGGGTGCTTTTTATGATTTTCACATTTTCTTCTTAGAGAGCTTACTTTTACTAATATCTGTTTATTATCAAATATATTAATTTATATAGAGCACCCCACGCTTTTGATGGTAAAATTAATTTCTTTTTGTTGATAACTCTAGTTTTAGTTTATATGTGTTGGATATGAATTTTTTGTTGACCACTTTATTTTATCCTAAGCGTATTGGAAATTAAAATTATTTTTCATTTTTTAGTTTTCTAATAAAGCGTGTTCTTTTAGTTTTTTAAAACTATTATTTATTTAAATGTTACTACATATTTTACAAACTAATAACAAAGATAATTTATAATGTCAGACTTCTTTAGATAGCATACGAATCATTTTAAGATATTGCACATGTGGGTAGATAACTTTCTGAGATTACATAATGTGGCAGTATATATGTATTTGTGCTACCACCAAACATAAGAGATATCAAATATCCCACTAGAGGAAGCAGGTAACTCATTTTAATTTCCGTCTGTTTATGTCCACTTTTACATGGAATTCACCTAATCAATTTTACATTCTGTAATAGATTATAAATATTTGTATAAGAGAAAGTTGTTTTACATTGAAACCAAGTCTTCTTTTATAAGCACAATAATTAAGCCTCATCGGAAATATTAATTGCTCTTATTTAACTCCACAAAAAAGTCCCTAACATTAGTAAGTCACTTAATGAGAATGTACTGGTAAGATAATTATGTGGCCATGCAATTAGTTACTCTAAGTTGTTCTTTTTTAAGAGCCAACAGTCATTTTAACAACCGGTTCTTTTAATCTGGACGGAAGCAGCAGCCGTGAAAAATAGTTTAAAAACCATATTACAACATATCCCACGCAACTAAGCCAGCTTTAAAACTAAATATATTCTTGTAAGCCCATGTTTTCCCTTAACAGAGATTTAGGCGCTCTCCGCCTACAGGGAAGAATTTGAACCATGCTAATTGTTTCATATAGATGCCATTTGAGTGGTCCGTGGTCAGCGTTCCGCCTCATACTGACATCTAGGAAACCAAGGTTGTACTAGGACGGGAAAATTCGGTAAATTTTGCTTAAGAGGCCTTTTCATTCAGGCTTAAGGATCTTTTACGAGCCCCAAACTCTTCAGACTCGGGACTCACGGCTTAAAGTCCCTCCCGGAGGACTTGCTCCTTGGATTTTTCCATCCTAAAAAATCCATCGACCCCGGCCGGGTTTGAACCCGCGACCCTCAGAATCAGAGGCAAGGAGCATAACCACTAGTCCACTGCTGCCGATTAAAACTAAAAATATACCAATAACTTATTCTCTTTCAGGTTGGTTTTATTTCGGCATTAGAAATGTTCCACCTAACGGGAAGTCCATCTATATTCTTTATCATAAGTAATGCCACGAGTGATTTTCAATTTATCTAGAGAATTTGGAAATCAAGAGTGGCATTTGTTAGGGCAATTTAACGAATCAAATTAAGCTGTTTACTCAAAAATTGTTATATAAATATAGTTATTTAAAATATTTATATATTTAATGTAAACGGCGATGTTTGAGAAGAAATGAGAAACGATCGGTACGCTTCGTTTGCTTATTTTGTTTGTCACTGCAACCAGATCATATTATTTATTGCCAAAGGAACGCAATATTGTAAGGATGCACTCTAGTGGAGAAAAAATGAAACACATCAAACTGAATATTAATTAATTTCAGATGTCCTATGATGTAAATATAATTATATTTTTCTGGAATGTTACTCCCTGGGAAAATATACATTTAAGAAAGTGCAAACAGTGGTTTCTTTTTTTGGTGATATAATCAATTGCTACATGTGTTTTTATATAACTCCCGCATGCGCTATGTGTTGACATTCATGCACTATATATACAATCTGGTAGCCGTATTCCTTCGAGAGTCAATCACTGCAAAATAATGCTATGACCTATTCAGAATGTTAAAAAGGAGGTGCCTTCTTTATTATGATAAACTTTAGTTGGTAAATTCTCGGCGAAACACGGCTGTGATTGGTTGTAAATAAAAAACCATTGAAATGTGATTGGACATTGACTCTCATTTGGGGCATGAGTTAAATAGTCTAAATAAAGAATATTCTGTAAAAATAATAAGGTTCCAACATTTAAAAGAGCAGCAGTATATGCATCACGAACTATTATTTTAAAATTGATATATAACGATTTGAAACTTTTCCAGGATTCATTACTCGAAATTAAAATAAAATAACCTCTCACTCAATCACTCTCTCTCTCCCCCCCTCTATCTCTGTCTGTCCTCCTTAGTAGATACTCATGTGCCCCACGGCACATGGACCTTGCAGAGGCATGACCAGACGGGAGATGATTTTTAACACTTGATCCACACTTTTATTTTCACTGCATTTATGTATATTCAAAATTGAACGGAAATAAGGAATTTTGTCCTAAAAGGTTCAAATTTTTACCGCATATCCTAAAAACAATGGGTAACAAAGTAGTGCAGAGATTTCATGATTGAAGTAATATTTTCCGATTGAGGGGTCTTTCCACTTTTCAGCGGTTGCCCTTTTACCAGCCGGCTGCTGGCCCTTCACATCCACATGTGTCAATCACAAGAGGTAGATGATCAACAGCTAGCGTAGGGGTGACATGTGGTTAGCATGTCGAGTCCCCCAGCCGTTATAGCTGGTTCCTCAACCTGGAGCCGCTACTTATTGTAGCTACCCAATTGCCTCACGATGCTGGGTGGGCACCGGTCCCATACTGGCCGAAATACCATGAGAAAATTTCTTCCCCCATGGAGACTCGAACCAGCGCAAGTCCCGTAGCTCTGCGCCAAGGCTTCCTACCTTAACCGCTCGGCTACGGCGCGGGACGAAGTAATATTTTAAGAAATAAAAAATAAAATGTATGCGATTATTATTTTTTTTTAAATTCCACGCATGAGTTACAACATTTTTTTCTACCTTTGTATTCACATTATAAGAATTCCAATGCATGATGTTTTTACAAATATTTTAGGGGTCTTGTAAAAAACAAATCAGAGATTTTAGTAAAAAATTGGGAACCCATTTATTCATAATATATGCAATTTAAAAAAAATATAATATTTAATAACTCGTAAAATAAGTGTCGCACAAGAATGAAACTTAAACACGCCACTATATATCATGTAGTGAAGTATGTACAAAACATCAAGTCTCTAGCTCAAAAAATGTAGAAAATAGAAATTTCACCCATCACCCCCCTTAAAGGAAGGAGAAGCAGTATCACCTCTAGTAATCAATTTTGTACCAGAACATGCCATCAAATATTCAGAGGGTGAAGAAGGCCTACAACTCAATGGAGGTAATAAGCCGCTAGTTTATGCTGATGATGATGTATTATTAGGCGATAACGAGGATATACTAAGGGCCAACATGCATAGTGTATTGAGTAACACTAAGAAATTGGAACTGGAGGTAAACATCAATAATGGTCACACATACAACTAGATTATATAATAGAAATGGGCAGTTAATGACAAATGAGGAAAATTTTAAAGAAGTGGCTGAATTCAAATACCTAGAAGTAATAATTACAAATAGAAACGAGGTGCACAAAGAAATTAAACATGGGCTCAATTCTGGAAATGCTTGCTATTAAGCATTACAAGGACTCTTGTCCCAACTTCTTAAAACAATATTAAACTGAAAAATATAGTACTGTTATTCTCCCAATTATATTACATGGATGCAAAACATGGACTTTTACTTGAAGAGGGAATAAAAGATTACCAGTATTTTAGTATAAAGTTCTTAGGAAAATTTTTGGACCAAAGAGAGATGAACAGACAGGCGAATGGGAAAGACTACATAGCATGAGATAAATTATCTTTATGGTAAACCAGACTGCGATGGGCAGGACAAGGTGACACAAATGAGGAATGCTCCTTGAAGCAGACCAGAGGGGAAAGCGCCCAGTAAGCAGGCCAAGGATGAGGTGAGAGAATAACGTTAACCATGATTTGGGGAAGTAGATTATACAGCGGATTATTACAAATGTTCAGGATATGGATGCATGGAGAGCTTATATCCGAGCGGGCATGAATCTACGGGTTCGATAATGCCAGTGATTTTTCATTATGTCACAAGTAATGAAAGTATTTTACGAATTGGTTTTGAAATTGCTGCGGAAACGTAGCATCTTAACTCATCGTCTGAATCTCACTTTTATTCATTGTATACGTAAACGAGGTTTTACCGCACGAGTTGAAACATTTCAAAATTAATTCGTGAAACATTTTCATAATTTCATTTCACATTATAACCAATTTTTATTAGTTTAATAAATAAACATTAACACGGGAGCAGGCTATCCAACTTAAGATTCGCTGACGACGTGGTATTGTTCGCCAGATCCCCTAAACAACTCCAATCAATGCTACAAGAGCTCTCAGAAACTAGCAAAATTGCAGGCCTTTCGATGAACAAAAGCAAGACACAAATTATGTCTAATGGTCCGGAAAACCCAATCAAAGTCGATGGAATGGATCTTCAATATGTATGCGAGTACATATACTTAGGACAACTACTCTCCTTCCATCAGAAAGTAGAGAAGGAAATAAGCAGAAGAATAGCTCTCGCCTGGAAGGCGTTCTGGTCACTGAAATTTATACTGCTGGACAAGTCACTCAACAGGAAACTCAAAATGGAAACACTACAAACCTGTGTTCTTCCACCACTGTTATATGGCTGCCAAACTTGGAATCTTACTGCCAAACTGAAGTACACACCCCAAGTATGCCAAAGGAAAATGGAGAGGAAAATCTTAGGCATAACTCTGAAGGACAGAATCTCGAATACAACACTTCAAGCGATATCCTCAACAACCGATCCCGCACAACAAGCCATCAGGAAAAAATGGAAGTGGGGAGGCCACGTCGCAAGAATACAGGACGACAGGTGGACAATAAAAACAACCATGTGGGACCCGTACACAGGCAAGAGAGCGCGGAAGACCAAGACGACGATGGGCTGACATCTTCAAAGAACGAGCAGGGGCGCAATGGTCCAGAGTAGCCAGATGCAGGAAAAGCTGGAGAACGATGGAGAGCCAACTGTGTATTAACTAATCACAGAACAGACAGTGTATATAAACCAAGTGCTACATCCAAGTCAACTTCTCACCACGGAGTAGCTCACCGGGTGACACTCTCAAATAGAGCTTAACCCCTGTACAGGGAGGCCTTTGCCCTAAAGGGACATATCAGGCTTTATTTATTTATTTTATTTATGTAGCCCTACTGTACATAACCTATTCAACAACTCGTAAATCTGTTCACAATGAACATACTCGTATGGAACGTTGAAGTTATTAGGACTAATTCAATATAATATAATATGAATAAAAATGTTTCCAACAAGAACTGATCATTGTATAAACTTATAGTTATGAATTTGTAGACAGTAATTTTCATGATTGCTTGAAACAATGAAAACTAATAGAAGTATTTTCAATCACTGCTGCAAATTGTATTACACGTACTAAAAATGTGTTTTTGCGCGACAGTGCGTTTTGTCGTACTTACCAGTAATGGCGACCGTTATTGAAAGTTCAGCTTCCTATATTTCGGAGTTGCCAACCTAAATAACTATACTGCAATATTATATTTAAACCACGTGCGGGAAGTAAAACCGCTGCCCTCTATGTATACTACGTAAAATGTATATAGCCTATAGAAAATATCCAAAAGGTAGTGTTAATATACATCATACCAAACAAATCACTGAATTTTAACCGAACTTAATTTTATTTGAAACAATATAAAACCATATATACGTACTTGCGGCCATGTTATCGATAATTGTTCTCAATGCCTCCTGTTGTTTCAACTAATAAACATTGCCCACACTGTTAACGTTAGTCAATTGTTTAAAATGAACGCAAATATTTCCAAGGAAATATGTTATTATTTTACAATTATGTTTTAATTTGAAAACACCATCGCGCAAAAAATAATGTACAATGCACGTTTGTGAAGTGTTTTACAGAATCTCGGAAATTAAACCTCATAACAAAATAAGTAGTAATGATTAGGGCAAGGATTTTAATGCATTAAAAGTAAAAGGTGAAATGAAAAGTAACAATGAAATTACATTAAGATTGCAATACAGATAGTATATTATTCAATTGTTTCTGTGTGAAACTAAGACAAAAGGCAGTCGGAAGTCTATTATACTATATTATAATCTTAACGTTTACTGCATTAAATTCTTCTCTAGTGATGATTTAAACGTTTTATATATGGCCATATATATATTTTTATTAATTACCCTTTCGTGCCGTCGTGTAAAATTATTACGTAATTAAGTAAGTCATAGTTTAATTAATATTTTTATAAAGTAACACTGTAAGGTTTTATTTAGTAAATCATTATTCAACAATAGATTAAATAAGTTACAAGTAATTAAATTGGTATGGGCATATACGACGAATGCAAGAAAGAAATATTACTCAAGACTATTTAACTCAAAAACTATTGGTCATCAACGGCATTGAAGCTATGAATATTCAGATTTTATAAAGGTAGAATTTGATTCATATATAATTCTCCAGAATGAAAGAGAAACAAGAAATTTTCGTCTGCCCCAAATGGGAGTCAATAACCAATCACGTTTCAATGAATTTTGATTTATAACCATCACAGTCGTGTTTACATTAATTAAGCTCTATAATTTCTATAGTTATTATATAACTTATTGTACTTGTGCAAAATGTTCGATTTTTTAAGCCATTTTTCGAAAAATTCGTGCATTTTTTCGGATTTTCGAGTGCATCAAAATATCCTCTATATTAGACTTAAAATAATCTATTTTAACATGTGAGTTCCATAACCTATAAATAAGTTCTAAAAAATAATTCACCTCGAATTTATCAACTTAAGTTTATCATATTAAAGAAAGCTCCTCCTTTTTAACATTCTGAATAGGCCAGAGCTTTATTTTTGCAGTGACTGACTCCCTAAGAAATGCGTTAAATATAGCAATTTATATATTACGATATAAGAATCCTAGAATGCAAGTGGCTACCAGATTGTATATATAGTGCACGAATGTAAATAGATACTGCTTGCGGGATATAATAGAAAAACATTCGTAATAATTGATTATACCACAATAAAAATAAATCGCTGTTTGCACTTTCTTAAACGTATTATTTCCCAGGTATTTACGTTCCAGAAAAATATAATTTGCATATTTACATCATAGAACATCATAAATTAATTAATAATCTATAAAGTTGGTTACAAACACTTTGATATTTCATTTTTTCTCCACTAGGGTGCATTCTAACAATAGGCTATTGCGATTCTTTGGCAATAAATAATATGATCTGGTTTCAGTGATGAAGAAATGAAACATAACAAACGTTTCTCTTTTGTTTTATATAACATCTCCGTTATACGTATTAAATAACTATATTTAAATAACGATTTGTGAGTAAACGGCTTATTTTTTTTTAAATTTTATTCGTTAAATAGTCACAACAAATGCCAATCTTGATTTCCAAATTCTCTAGATAAATTCACTCGTCACTTCGCAACATCGTGAATTTATCGATAATTTGGAAATCACTCGTGGCTTAACTTATGAAAAAAAATTGGAATTAAGTTAACATCATTAAAGAATCGGAGATTAACATTTTCTCAAGAATCAACAAATTATGAGGTAAGGTCTTAATTTCCCAGTATTTAATGATAATTGCCTTAGTTTATTCATTTAATGGCGAAAATTAGTCCGATTTTGTGAATGTTACAGTACATGGTACTGTAATGTTCCATTTTCAGGTTTACTTGTAAAATAGCAAAGCACTGAAGTAAGGCATAGTAGGAAATACATATATTTTCATACTTGTAAAGCTTTTTTTTTTTGTGAAAAAACTTATTTATATTCATGGGTGTGGAGTGCGAAAACGTTGACATTTAGCAGAGAGCAAGCACATAAACTATTGATGACAGAGGTGGACTTTGGAAGGAGGGCTTCTAGAAATTCAAGAAGATTCAAATTAGAAATACTAAAATGAGAGAAATAATAGATGTTCAAAAATATGTTGTACAAGTTATTGAAGAAAGAAGACCGAGATGGTTTGGCTACGTAAACAGGATGTCAAATGACAGGATACCTAATATGATATTAAAATTTTAAGCGGAGGGCAACAGAAGAAGGAGAAAACCAAAAGAATAGTGGATTCAAGGAGTGCATACGACACTAATTTAATCATTATTATTACTAATTCTACACTAATTAAAACATTGTAGTAAAATTTTAAAGTATAAGAAATTTATATTCCACAAAGTAAAATTTCAACATAGGGCTACTTAAAGTATTAACCAACTTTAAATCCACAACATTTTACAACATAAATCATTTATAAAAATTTTAAACAAGTTGTCATCGCTATTTACATTAAAGTAAACATAAAAAATAATATTAACAATGTTAAAGAATATTTTAAAATTAAAATTATTTCCCATGTATGAGTATGGTGTATGGAGAAGTAAAATTTATGATGGGTTATAGGAAAACTACTGTATTGTAGAAAAAATCCTAGTAAAGAAGTAACGTAAACAAATATTTAGCTACAAAAGTAAGCCTATTATACTACATAGGCCTTTGTCCATTTTTTATAGTATACTAGCTAATACCCGGCGTGCGCTGCTACGCCTAAATAAATTAAAATTAATGTGTTTTATGTTTGGTTAAATAAGAAGAAGGAAACATATATATCGTGATTATTTTTAGATACCACGTGCTATTTACCCGGTGTTGTCCGGGAATCTACTCATCCCAACCTTCTTGGCATAAATGAGCTAAAAGAAAAAAAATCGTTATTGTGAGTTATCCGTAAAAGAATACCCGCCATATGCTTGTGTTTGCACATGAATCTACGTGTAATTGTCTCCATCTTCTTGGCATCAATGAAAGACAAAAATGTTATTGTGAGTTATCCGTAAGCGATAAACATATGCTGTCACGGACTTTTTTCTAGAGCTTTTTGATATATTCAATTCTGTGTACATTAATTTTGTGTATTTGTTATGGTTTAAGCAGCGTAAGCCATTTAAACGTCCAAAGAACTACTTTTTTTCACGTTTTCCACTACTAACGGTGTAGGAGTTGAGTATCACAACTCTTTAGCCTATGTTCACCCCGGGAATCTCCTGAACATTTTGCAAAAAGCCCCATCACAATCGGATCAACTGTATGGCTGAGCATAAAGTACGAACGAACAAACAAACAAACAAACATTTTTATATATTAGATCTTCTGTATTCTTTTCTGTACAGTATGCTACTGTACGTTGACGTCATGATGCAGTGAATGAAATTCAAGAAAAGGTTGATTCAGAGTTAGCGCCTGGTTGTATAAACAATGTCACGGTTCTCCTCCAGCAACAAGACAGTGTACTATTAACGGATCGCGGGGTCACCTTGCGATGGAAAGTGCAATTTCAAGTACAATGCAAAGTGCTGTTTGACCCCTAAATACCCTTCACCCAAACACCTGCTAAAAAGCATTTAGAGGGTTACCATCAAATTTATGCAGCTATACCTAAATAGATTACGTCATTCGTTTATGTTGTTTATGCCAGTGAAGCCAGTTTTTTTTCTTTCGTCTCTTACATTTAATGGAGTGACAAAGACAGCAATATGGAACTTATCTTGCTATTGGTGGAATGACAGTTCACACCCACCAGTATTTCAAGTACAGTCTTGTTAATATTCCATGAGACGCGTCCAATTATAGCCAATTTTAAAACTATATATGTCCAACATTTTGTCTCCGCTGCTCTATGTAAAGTCTTACTCATAAAATGTAATATTCCGCAAAGAGGCGAAATATAATATGTGATAGATGAAATCAACTACTGTATACACTTTGAGATACTCTGCACAGGGTGTTTAAATGCTACGATGCACAAAAATTCATTCATTCATTCATAGTGTTCTGCTCAAGAGCAGGTCTTTCACTGCAAACTCAGCATTCTCCACTCTTTCCTTAACTCAGCTTTCCTTTTTGTATCTGCATACAAACCATTTATTTTAATATTGTCTATCATCTGATGTCTTTTTCTGCCTCTAACTTTCTTTCCGTTGACCATTCCTCCTAGAGCATCCTTCAGCAGGCAGTTTCTTCTTAGCTAGTAGCCAATCCAATTTCTTTTCCTCTTCTTTATGAGTTCCAGCAATGTTCTTCTTTCACCCACTCTGTCTAGCACATCTTTATTTCTTACTTTGTCCATTTTATACGTTCCATTCTTCTCCATATCCACAACTCAAAAGCTTCCTGACGCTTTTCCTCATTCCGTCGTAATGTCCAAGTCTCTGAACCGCCACACAAAGCACTTCACTAGCCTCTTCCTTAATTCTTTAACCATAGGTCCGCAGAAAATGCTTCTCTTCTTGTTGAAAGCTTATTTTGCCATTGCTATCCTCTGCTTTACTTCTTGACCGCAGTTCATGTTATTACTGATAGTACAACCCAAGTATTTGAAGCTCTCCACTTGCTCAATGGTCTCATCTTTAATCCTCATGTTTATCTTCCTTGGTTTCTTTCCTATAATCATGGTCTTCATCTTCTTTATATTTATCTTCATCCCATAATCCTCGCACTTATCATTCAGCTCCATCAGCATGTTCCTCAATGTCATTGCATCTTCTGCTAGCAAAGCCGTATCATCAGCAAATCTTACGCACTTTATTAAAGGCAACAAATTGATCAACATACAGTAACTGTATATTTATCTTGTGGGATCGTAAAGCTGGTTCCAGATGAGGAATATGAATTTATAAAACTGAGATAGATCATAAATCTTATGCATGTGACTAATACGATATTAAAAATTACTGTTATTTGATTTTTTTTAACGAAGCACTTTAACAGTAAAGACCATTAACGTAGCAATTCAAATCTGGATGTGAAAGGTCCGACAAATTTTGCTCAGAGGTCTCTCTTTTCAGGTTTGTGATTCTTTTACGAGCACCAAATCTACAACAAGGAAACCACAGTTTGAATTCCCTTCCGAAGGAACCCTAGCCTATTAAGGATTTTTACACCCTGAAAAAATCCATCGGTCGGGTTTGAACCCATGAACCTTGGAACCATAAACAAGCATGTATAACTAACTACTAGTCCACTAGTATTGATTATGCCATACATTAAAAAAATTATACCCTAGCGACTTTTATTTATTCAGTGGTCTAGTGTTCATACTCCTTAACTCTAGGGATATTATTCCGTAGATTCCGGTACTGAAGACATTCGGGCTAATAAAAGAACATCAACACTAAATTAGTGCCTCTGCGCAAAATTTACTCGGCCTTCCCCATCCAAGTAACATCTCAGTTGCCTACTAGAAGTCTCATTGAGGCGATTTGAACTCGGAACCTCGCAGAAAATTTGTGTGTGGGGTAGGCCTAATCTGATAATGTTTATTATTAATTTTATGACCTGCCTCATGGGCTATTGATCAGCGTTTCTGACTACAGTTCTTGAGGTCCCGGGTTCGATTCCCGGTCAAACTATAAGAATTTTTCCTTGAAGGGAATTATTCATATGGTTTCTCATGGTTTAGAATTCAGATTAACTTTAGATTAAAACTCTCCTGGCGCTTCATTATCATTTATTATCCATGGCATCATCGGGGTACAATAACTCCGCCTTTCAGGAGCCCCAACCTAAGAAATGGATTACAATGCCACGGAGAAAGTCAGAAACATCATAAAAGATAATTAGACAAAATTATGGTGGCATTAGACAAAAAAAAAAAGAATATTTACAGCAAATGTGTAATATGTTAAAAACAAGCATTATATATTTTTATATGTAAGATATGCATTTTCGTGATACATTTAGACAAAATTGCGGTGGCATTAGACAAAAATATTTACAACCAAAAGTCTAATATATTAAAAACAAGTATAATATTTTTATGTAAGATATGAATTTTCGTGACACATCCGATATCCAGACATGAAGTCATGAAGTACATACATTCCATGATATGGTAATTAACTACATTGTCCCATGTTTTAATTACTTGCTAGGTCAGTCAGTGTATAATAAGGTCAGGGTTACTGCAACATTATGTCAATGGAATTATTTAAATAAATGTCATTTCAAGAAGAAAATAAGAGGCATGTTTCCATTCAGTTAATTAAAATCGAATTCACACCTGTGCTCGAATGCCCTTAATTTACACAGATCCTGATCTGTGCCAACAAACGGTTTTGGTCGTTATTAAAATCTCAGGAAGTGAACATAAAATTTGTTAGTTATTCCAAATATTCTTATATCTTTTGGTTCCTATAACATACTGAAATGACGACTAGTAACTCCAAGTCTTTAAAATTATATGTTTGTATGTGCATTTATGTGTGTGTGTGTGTGTGTGTGTGTGTGTGTGTGTGTGTGTGTGTGTGTAGGGTTGTGAAACACCTGGCGGTTTTTAATTACCGTAACAATCACAAAAAACGAGGCGAGGGTGCAAATGGTGTTTTTTACTGAATTGTTTTCTACAGACTTTAAACCATCATATTTGTTAAACTCCTGGACCAACAGGATCCCTTGAACTCTTAATTTAAACAAGAAGAGGAAAATGTGTCACCTGGCGGTGTATAATGTTTCACTGTGACTCACTACTATGTGCAAACATAATAAACATATATTTATTTGAAGTTCTCTCTTCGATTATCGATTCTTGTCTAGAATTTTATGCCAGTTGACGTTATTCATTAGTTCTTGCAGTAAAAGCCGCCAACAAGAATGTCTGAGTTCGGAAAGAGGGAAATTTGTGGTAAAACGTATAAGTTACTGAGCAATTTATTTTTCAAATAGGCCTAATATAATATATATATATATATATATATATATTCGTTTCCTGGCTACACCACAGGTTTTTTTAAATTTCGTTATGCCTTTTAATCTGCAATGTTGGAGTCCATTCAGGACAAATCAATAGTTACGTAACAAGAAAAACGACTATTTGAATCCTAAACCCTTAAATTGGCGAAATAAAAATTTCTCCTGCCAGTTATTTAAATGTTTCGGACCGCGGTAAAAACAAAATAATTTAAAACTGCAAGTTATCACTGTACATTATTGTGTAATTTGACAAAAAAAAACAATTTCTACTCCTTTGTTTTCTACTGTTTTAAAAACATAATTAAATAAATGAAACCAATATATCTTATGGGATACATTGCCAATTTAAGAGTTAAGAAAACTAAGACTGATAGACTTCATACCAATCAAATGAATCCCTGTACTGCCTTTTGCTAGTCAGTTACAACGAACAATTCAGTTCATATGGCTCTTGAAATTAACATGCCATGAAATCATTTATTATTATATGGTGTTTTATTTTTAAATTAAATTATATTTTTATATCATTCCAAGGTTCAAGAAATAATGTAAAATTATTAAGAACTAAAGCACAACTGTACATCGTGTGATTAACACGTCAAAAATTAACTTCATTACATCTAAATAATAATGTAAAGAAAAAATATTTATAATATCAGCTAATCATAACAAATCCAAGGACTTCAATAAGGCCATACGGGTAGATACATCACTTTGGTTACTTTAGCAGTTCTGGATCATTACCGATTTGAATAAACAGTGTAAATTTTAGAAAAGTCAACACTTTTAAAATTCATATTAAAGCACCGTTGAGGTTATGCAATAAGATGTTAAATGTAAAATTAGTACTGGTAAGTCAGTCGTCCTCAACTAAATTATTAAATAGTTCCAATATGGAGGCCTTTCAAAATCAATGTTTCATCTTCTGCAGTACCAAACATTGTTTTTGAAAGGCCTCCATATTGAAACTATTTAATAATTTAGTTGAGGACGACTGACCTTCCAGGTACCAATTTTATGTTTAGAAAAGGTTACAAAATGTAACTAATAAGTCAGGAAATTGTAGAACATGTGATTCTTGCTACCAGCAGGCAAGTTATTAGCCTATTTGAACTATACAGAGTGATTCAGAACTTATATTCTTGGAGAAAATTTTGAATGGTTGAGATGGATAACTGCTTGGTCTTATTGGTCTACTTATTGGAGTCCTACATCTGGAATAATGGCAGAATCTTCCTACAAGAACTGGAAAATAAACTTTTGAGGAACTAATACACAAATTCAACATAAAACTAATAACACGATATGTCGATGATGTACTAGTAATATATGAAAATGAAAACAGAAAAGAAAAAGAAATACTACAAGACTTAAACAACATGCATGAAAAATCACTTTCACCGAAGAAATAGAAGTAAAACAACAGCATAAACTACTTAGATTTGTCTATAACCAAAAATCTACACAACAATAAACTAGAAATCGGTATCTACCGGAAACCCACAAACAATGCTCTGGCCATAAACAAAAATTCTACACACCCTTTTCAACAGAAAATTAGTACATTTAATAGCTTAGTCAGTAGAATGTTGAAACTCCCATTAAGCAAAGACAATTATATCCAAGAACTCAACTACATTAAGTATATGGCAAAAACCAATGGCTATAATGAAGAATTCATAGATAAGCTCGTAAAAAAACAAAAAGGAAGAACAACATAACCAACATTACTAAACTAGAAAAAGAATCTGACAACAACAAGAAAACATGGATAACACTTACATACACAGGAAAAGAAACGACAAAATTAGCCAAGCACTAAAGAAAGCCGATAAAAACGTAAAATAGCATACAGAACCAATAACAAATTAAACAACATAATAAACAATAACATTGAAGAAAATAACATTTTCAACAGCAAAGGAGTTTATAAACTGACATGTAAGGACTGCAACAAATTTTATATAGGAAGGACAAACAGGAGTTTTAACATCAGATTCAAAGAACATTTTCGAGACTTCGTTCACGCAGAAGGTAAATCAAGCTATGCAAAACACGTTATCCATGAAGGACATCGCATATTAAATATTGAAAACACCCTAACAGTGATGCACAGAGAAAATAATCCAGCGAAGATAAACGTACTCGAAGAGATGGAAATCATGAAAGCAGCTCACAACGACAGCCTGATAAACGAAAACGAACCCAATACATGCAACCCCCTCTACCAGATCTTCAGTGAAACACCAGTTTTGAATCCTGCCGATGATGGTACAAGTCCCGAAAGCGCTACTGTTAAATGATAATTAAGTTGAGGAGACGGACCTTTCAGGTGAATATTCTATAATTTTATATTAATTTTTATTGGAAATGTTTTTTGATATTGCATTATTTCAGATATAAATCAGTACAATTGTGATATGGATTAAATACTTTTAAAATTAGTTTTGAACCACAGTTGAGGTTGTATAAAAAGTTAAAATAGTAAAACTTGTACCTATACTCTGACCACTCTTAAAGTGATCCTCGTCAAAACAAAACCATGTGACCTGCTCGCTTGTCATTGGTTATGGACACCGATGTAGTTCTAGAAGCAATAAGTACGCGAAAAGTAGTTAGTTACCTTCATTAAATTAAAAATATGTCCTCTGAATATTCTTATTATTCTTCGTGAATGAAAATAATAATATTCAAAACATACAAAATATTCTAAAATATACTTAATCAATAATTACAACTTAAAACAGTTTATTACGTATGGGTGATGCATTTGAGTCTGCTTCTGTCGATTCTCATGAAACAAAATGGCTGAAACTATCGAGTTTTCTGTTGCTGTGTCATCTCCATGTCAAAAGTGACAGTAATTGTGGCGCGAATGGCGGAAGAATACTGCTTCTACAATGTACGTCGGTGTCCATAACCAATGAAAAGCGAGCAGGTCACATGCTTTTCTTTTGACGAGGATCACTTTAAGAGTGAACAGGGTATAGGATATCAGTTGAGGACAACTGAATTCTCAGGTACAAGTTCTACTATGTTTACTATTTGGATATGTATTCCTTCCTCATCAAAAAAAGTATCCTTTAAAACCATCGGAAATTTGTAACAAGAACTCAGAACAAGCGTGTAGAATCATATTGGGTGCTTGACTTGTTTTAAATAATAATTTAATTTATATTTTGAAACATTTTTTGATGAATTATTATTATTATTCTCTGACAATTACTACAATGAATCGGCCACCAGATTGGCCTACTTGATAACAATTTAAATTTACTTATGTAAAATACGAGGGGTCAAGACAGTGTCAGGACTTCTAAGTCAATTACTTTTTATTTCATTGTTATCAATAGATGTTTTAACATACAAGTCAATATCTCGTATATTTATTTATTTATTTATTTTATATGATACTACGAAGTGGTAGGATAAGTGTAATGGAATGGGACCTGGTAATGAAATTCAAACCCAGCATTTGCTTTGACGATTGAGGAAAAGCAGAAAAAAAATAGTCAAGTTAGACCTTTGTCTGAGGTGTACTTTAAATATCCATCCATAGTAATTCTGCCCGAAGGCAGGTCCTTCACTGCAATCATAGCATTTTCATGCTATGCTTGCAGCTTTACTAGGGAATTGTGTAGGTGTGGTAGCTTCCCGTTGCTTTCCACACCGGTGAAGGATGATGATGATGGTGATGATGGTAATGATAAGGATGATGATGATGGCCATATGATTTCGGGGACCGTTTGGGCCTTAAAGTTTTCCTGACATTTGTCTTACAGGTGAGGAAAAACCCCGATAAAAACCTCACCCAGAAAAACTGCCCCGACCGGGGATCGAACCCGGGCCCGCTGCGTGACAAGGCAGCACGCTACCTCGAGACCACAGCGGTGGACCACTTTAAATATAAGATGGCGGAAAATAATATCAAACGAAGAACCGTGGAGAAAAAACCAACCAATCTCCAATATGTCACCAAATAAAACACAGAAAGTGGAATTGGATAGACCACACATTGAGAAAACCAGACGGAGCCATCGAGAAGACTGCACTAGATGGGAATCCGCAAGGAGTAAGAAAGAGGGGACGACCTAGGAAAAATTGGAAGTGATCAGTAGAGGAGGAAGCAAAGGAAAGAGGGAAAAGCTGGAAACAAGTGAAATGGCTGGCTGGAAGCAGAGTATGCTGGAGGAACTTACTGCTACCCTATGTTCCATTTAGGAATTACAGGAAATTGGATTGTATTGTAAGCCTATGTTTTCCCTTTACAGAGATTTAGGCGTTCTTCCCCCTACAGGGAAGAAAATGAACCATAATAATTTAGTTACACTTGTTTTCGTGTAGATGTCATTTTGAGTGGTCCGTGGTCAGCGTTCCGCCTCATACTGACATCTAGGAAACCAAGGTAGTACTAGGACGGGAAAATTCGGTAAATTTTGCTTAGAGGCCTTTTCATTCAGGCTTAAGGATTTTTTACGAGCCTGAAAATCTTCAGACTCGGAAACCACGGCTTAAAGTCCCTCCCGGAGGACTTACTCCTTGGATTTTTCCGTCCTAAAAAATCCATCGACCACAGCCGGGTTTGAACCCGCGACCCTCGGGACCAGAGGCAAGGAGCATAACCACTAGTCCACCGCGGCCGATTTTACAGAAAATAAATAAATAAATAATGATAAATAGTCGACACTGGGGTTTGAACTAGGACCACTCGAATATGAGTCTACCGCTTGAACAACTTGCTAGGTATTAAATTATTACTAATATTACAAGTGATATTGATCCTACAAGTCAATTACGCCTTCGCGTTTTTCGTAGAAAATTATACATGATGTGTTTGAATGAGACAAAGTTTGGGACACCCACGCAACGTTCCAGTGTTGAGCGTTGTATCGCAAGAAAACAAGTTTCAATGACTTTGCAACGATAATTTCATGTCTACCAAAACGCAAAAGCAAGTTTAATGAAAAAAAAATATCTTCCTGCCACTAAATTTAGTTATTTCATATAAATTGATGTTGTAATTGGCAATGTCTGACTCATCTTGATTGTAGCTACTTTCACTTGGAAAACATGAAACTAAATTGCTCATCATGTGGATAAACACTAATGACAACAGTACAAGGTCGAATGCAATGACAGAGTTTGGATTTATTAAGTCATTCACAATTATAGTAATTAGAGAATCCTGACTCTTATTTGACGTCGCTGTTCATCGGTAGGCGTGTAAACTATATTCACAATATGCTATTTTCACATTATGTTGCCATAAAGTGTAATAGTGCAAGCTTCTAATTCAACAATGTTTTTCATACCAACATTCTTAATCTAACAATTCCGAAAGCAACGTCTTACAAAAAGTTGAAACATCAAACCTTCAATTACTACGAAGAGCTATAAAGGAAACTTTATTAAAATGACAGACTACTACTTCTTGTAGGCCTTTGTAATATCCGCAGCTGTTACATTGGAAACGTACTATATAGCTTTATACCATTATCATTGTCATTTTAAATATATGTCTCATAATTAAGGTCTATTTTTAACAAAATTGTGTTTGGAATGTTTTCTGACAAGAAATTAAACTAGCTTCAAAGTACAGACCATCAGATACTACGGTTTTGAGCCATCATTCAGTATCCGGCGGCAGTATCAGTTTCTGTCTGCCCATAATAATAATAATAAGAATTCTTCCCTCAGGCTCTACGACTTCCAGTGGAATGTCTTGGCCTTCTCAACTAGTTTACGCCATTTCTTCCTATCTTGTGCAGTAGATTTCAAATCAAAAATTCCTATCTCTCTTAAATCTTCAATTACGCGATCTTCCCATCGATCTTTAGGTCTTCCTCTTGGTCTTGTTCCCTGTGGCTTTCAATTTAAAATATCATTCGGCAATCTTCCTTTTGGCATTCTTAGTGTATGTCCAAACCATTGAAATCTATTGGATTTGATGAAACTAACTATATTTTCTTTATTATTCTTGAGGTATAATTCGTTATTCCTTCTTAACCTCCAAGTTCCATTTTCCTTTACTGGACCTAGCACTCTTCTAAATATTTTCCTCTCAAACGTTAATAGTCTTAATTTATCTGCTTCTTTTAGTACCCAGGTTTCAGCTCCATAACATATGATTGGTCTTATTATTGCTGTATATAATTTGAATTTAACATTAATAATAAGAATTATCAGCATCGTATTCACCATGTTTATTATGAATGTGAATGAATGTCATGTTTTGTCTTAATTTTGTGTTGTCTTAGAGGACGCCCTGATGTTGAGCTAATCACTCATTCGGAGAAGTCCTCCATACCTTTGTGTGGTCAAAAAAGGTTTGTGTAGGCCTACGATCTATCGTTTAAAAATCCCCTCTCCCAACAGATCATACCCCTGTAAAATCCGGGTATCGTGTGACATGTAGAAATTAGCTACAAAGTGCGAGGTTAAACTGAGTTAATGGAATAATAATAATAATAATAATAATAATAATAATAATAATAATAATAATAATAATAATAATAATAACAACAATTTCAAAAATTAAAAACCCGGAAAGAAAACCGAATGTAGCCTATTAATAAACAAATTAAAAACAATTACTAGGTTGAAATACATAATCATAAATTGCAAATAGAGTCGGCAGACAGTTATCTTGAATGACAGATTTATCCACATGGGCTGTTTCCCTTGATTAATTAAAAGTTATGTTGTGAGGACTGTAACGAAATCCTCTATGCAGGGGTTCCCAACCGTTCAAGTGTTACATCCTTTTGAATTGCTTATGTTTTTGACTGATTTTCCTAAAACTTTTGCATAATTATGGCTATTAAATTTTCTCTGACATAGGCCTAATATGAGAGAGAATATTTCCTTTATTACTAAAAAGAAAACGGGGAACAATCATCTTTGGAAATAGATTAGAGAGTTTATGCCTGTGACCAGCTAAAGGTATATGCAACGTCCATTTGGAGTAGAGTTTTGAGTTAATATTTATGAAATAATACTGAGATAAAATTGATATTTTTAGAAAGATAGAACGTGAAATTTTAAAATGGTATACAGGTACTTTGGTTCCCTTCTACATTCCAAAAGATTCCCAGAGGCCCATGGGCCACAGGTTGGGAAACGATGTTCTGTAAGCACGCGCTGGGAGTCAGGAAACCCCAATGGCAAAGTAAACTGGAACCGAAGTTATTTTGGCGCGAATATATTATGACTGAACAAAAAAGGCTTCTGTGCAATGACCTTGAAGATATTTTAATAACTGATGAAAAGTATAGTACTACGCTTAAGAAAACAATAGTATGTAAAATTGAAAGATAAAAACGGTGTTAAATGGTTTTAAAACATAGCACAGAGTAAATAGATATTTTAAATTAAAAAAAAACAGCAATGATTCATTTTTTTCGCCAATCTTAAAATAAATATGAATACAAAACGGTTATGTATCCATAATAAACAGAGCGTAAAAATCCATAATTTTAAAATTATCAATACACGTGACTGGATTATACTTAATGAAACATGTAACTCTCAATCAGATATGATATCACTCTTTTTCTTAAGTACTGCATAGTTCTTTATTCTTATCTGTATTTTGTTTACTTCATATGAAGCTGGATATCATTTAATATTTTGTTTACATCATTTGAAACTTTGTATCATGTAACAGCGATAAAAAAATTAAAAACAATATAATTATTCAATATACTTACAGACGTTCACTAATCATGTAAATATAAATTAATAGAGTAAAAAACCCTTTTCTTATATTCCCAAAAGATCAACTAATGCAAATTAAAGTAGGGTCCGCAAACAATACTAATAATATTTCTTTATTTGCTGTATTTATTTTTAAAATTATTTCGTAGATTAATAGTCAACTCTTTATTACTAAGAGGCGGTAACGAGAGCAAGGGATGAAATCATATATTCGGAAATTTTCTCAAGAATACGGTCTTCGTATTTATTTCTGTAAGTTAGAATCCAAGGCTTTTGATTTCTCCTCAGAATGAAGACGCGTTCTCAAACTTTTGTCCCGAAAAATTATATTTACCTTAGCTTAGACTGAATCCACTATATCATATCCGAATATAGGACTAATGTAAGTATTGTATTGTAAGCCTATGTTTTCCTTTTACAGAGATTTAGGCGCTCTCCCCCTACAGGGAAGAATTTGAACCATAATAATTTAGTTACACTTGTTTTCGTATAGATGTAATTTTGAGTGGTACGTGGTCAGCGTTACGCCTCATACTGACATCTAGGAAACCAAGGTAGTACTAGGACGGGAAAATTCGGTAAATTTTGCTTAGAGGCATTTTCATTCAGGCTTAAGGATTTTTTACGAGCCAGAAAAATTTTCAAACTCGGGACCCACGGCTTAAAGTCCCTCCCGGAGGACTTGCTCCTAAATCTATCGACTCCGGCCAGGTTTGAACCCGCGACCCTTGGGACCAGAGGCAAGGAGCATAACCACTAGTCCACCGCGGCCGATACTAATGCAAGTGACAAAATAATATAGGTATTATTTTTTATTCAACAATCCAGCCTCTCTCTAATGTAATCACACAATAGGTATGCCTATATTTCCTATAGAGGCCTACATTTTTGACACCAATATAACGTTACTGAAGTTGAAACTAGGCATTTATTGATATTAATAATAAATTTATTTTTGATTATATCTCATGCCCCAAAAGGGAGTCAATGACCAATCACGTTTCAATGAACTTTGTTTTACAACCAATCATAGTCGTGTTTTATCTCGATATTTATCTACTTCTGTTTCTATTCTATCTTCGGGTTTTTACAACTGCTGCCGTCTTCAAATGCCAAACCTCCAAAGCCTACGATCTTTGGCATATTCGATCTTAGCCCTCTAACTTGCATTACTTTCTTCATGTTTTCCTTCCATGTTAACTTTGGTCTCCCTCTTTTCTTCTTTCTGTTCGGATGCCATTCATATAGTTACTTCTGTTTATCATATTAAAGAAAGCTCCACCTTTTTAATATTCTGAACAGGTCAGAGCATTATTTTGCAGTGACTGACTCTCTAAGAAATACGTTGAATATAGCAAATAATGAACAGATTCCTTCGACCTACATATTTGATAATTGAATGTTCAATAACTGTGTTTTTAAATACTGATTTTACCGAGTTGTTTCCGAAAAACTGAAACAATAACTCATAATGTTAGTTATAATTTGATGTGTTTCATTTTTTCTCCACTAGGGTGCATTCTTACAATATTTCTATCCTATTTGGCAATAAATAGTATGACCAAGTGATGAACAAATGGAACATAGTCAAACATTTCTCATTTGTTTTCAAACATAGCCGTTTACATTAAATATACAAATATTTTAAATAACTATATTTAAATAATAATTTGTGAGTAAACAGCTTAATTTTATTCGTTAAATAGTCCTAACAAATTACAGTAATAGAATATACGAACACAAACTATAAAATAGCCACCTTGTAGGTCCGCCTCCTCAACTTACGATGTATTAACACTCTGTAGGCCTCTCGGGACTAGTCCCATCATCAGCAGAACGAATTAGGTCTGTACTTGTCGACCCTTGTTGAAGCGCTTCAGCAGTATTAAAACATCTTTAACACTCTGTAGGCCTTTCGGGACTAGTCCCATCATAAGCAGAACGAATAAGGTACAGACCTAATTCGATCTGCTGATGATGGGACTCGTCCCGAAAGGCCTACATAGTGTTAAAACATCTTAAGTTGAGGAGACGGGCCTACAAGGTGACTATTTTATAGTTTTTATTCGTATATTCTATTACTGTAACTTAATACGTCAACGGAAACTTACCATGAATTTTAGTAGTATCGATCCTAACAAATGCCACTCTTGATTTCCAAATCCTCTAGATAATTTGGAAATCACTCGTGGCATTACTTATGAATAGATCGACAGAGAGAGAAAGAATAAATATACACATGATAGTTTAAAAAAACTTGTTATTAACAAATTATTAACAAATTTTCGTGTATTAAATTAAAGTGACAGTTCAGCCAGAATAATTACGTCTCATAGTCTGCGATAGGTAGGACAGGCGAAACGAATTTAAAACGAAATAGGATATGGAAACATCTTGTAAAAAATTAGTAGAAATAGTAGGGGGAAAGCGACCAGAAGGGGAACTAGTTAGCTATATATAACTAACCAACTTATTCACTGCCACTACAGAATCCATATGTTCACGGTAGCGTAGACATTAGCTCTCCATACATCCCCATCCTGAAATAATGTTTTCTAATCATCTCCAGTTTAATTTATCTCCTTCAAATCACGATTAAAGTATTCTCCCATCTATTTATTGGCCTACTACTGGCACTTTTCTTCTGGTTCTTCATGCCCCTATTTCATTCCCCATTCATGCCACGTATCCCCCATCGCAGTCTACGAGACTGAATCGTTCTTATAACATTTTATTTCTTATAAGGATCATGTAGCTCACTATTATGTAGTCTTCTACATTCATCTGTCTGTTCCTCTCTAATTTTCCTAAGAACTTTATTCTCAAATACTTGTAATATACGTGTTTTCTCATCCGTTAAACTAGAGTCCGTACATTTTTCACATCTATATAAAACAATTGGAATAATACAGTTTTATATATTTTCAGTTTGACGCTTTTTGAGAGTAACTGGGAAAACTAGAGTCTGGGTTTCCAGAAATGAGTCTATGCTTAATTTCTTCCTTCACCTGTACGTAATTATTGTTCCCAGGTATATGAATTGGTCACTTCTTCAACATTTCTCTCATTTGTTATTAACTGTCCATTTCCATTATATACCTATATGTGAGGATATATTATTTAGTCTTACTTACTTACTTACTCACTCACTGGCACTATCGATCCCGTAGGTTCATGGCCGCGCGGACATAAGCTCTCCATACCTCCCTATCCTGAGCTAATGTTTTCGAATCATTCTCTGTATAATCTACTTCCCCCAAATCATAGTTAATGTTGTTCTCCCACCTCATTCTTTGTCTACCAACTGGCCGTTTTCCCTCTGGCTTTCCTACAAGAAGCTTCCATGCACGTCTCTCATTCCCCATACGCGCAACATGTCCTGCCCATCGCAGTCTACGAGATTTAACTGTTCTTATTATATCTGGCTTCCTATAAAGACCATGTAGTTCATTGTTATGTAGTCTTCTCCATTCACCTGTCTGTTCATCTCTCTTTGGTCCAAAAATCTTCTTAAGAACTTTATTCTTAAAAACTCGTAATCTCATTTCCTCCCTTAAAGTAAGAGTCCATGTTTCGCACCCATATAATATAACTGGTAGAATAATAGTTTTATATATTTTCAGTTTAACGTTTTTTGAAAGGAGTTGGGACATCAAGAGTCTCTGCAATGCATATTATTTAGCCTTACTTATGTTTACTACCTGCCCCAGTTCCTTACTGTTACTAAGTAGAATGTTTGTGTTACTCCTTAGTATCTCCTAGATAATAACCATATAAAATGTCCGCTAGGTTAACGGCCTAAATGTTTAATTGGCCTATCGAACATGTATTTTTCCAACTGGTCTACATTGTAGACACATGTTGGAAAATATTTTTAATAATTCCTCACCGCCGCGCCGCGCCGCGCCGTAGTTGGTTAAGGCAGTACGATACAAGCCGGAAAATTGGGGATTCGAGTCACAGTGGGATGAAGATTTTTAACCTGGCCTAAATATTCTTGCGCCATCGACTCAGTCTCTAACGAAAATAAAAACCAGGCGCTTGTTCTGGGTGTGAATGTGACCACCATGCAGGGCTGAGAACGCGCTGACATTTCTTGTAAGTTGTCTAGAAAAATGGGGGCCTTAACCTCCAAGGGTCTCCTTAACTATAATATCGTTCAAAAACAAACTAAAGAATTATTTAATAACAAACTAACTTATTCACCTCACTGATAGTATTCTTTTAACAATTAATAAATTAAATTGTTTATGAGAATAATATTAAGATTAACAAATATTTTCATTTGTTTAAATATTGTACAAACGTAAATTTAGTTTTCTATATGTATTTTTTTTTTCGTTTTTTTATATACATTAGACAGTCCACCGCTGTGGTCTCGGGGTAGCGTGCTGCCTTGTCAGCAGCGGGCCCGGGTTCGATCCCCAGTCGGGACAGTTCTTCTGGGTGAGGTTTTTATCGGGGTTTTTACTCACCTGTAAGACAAATGTCAGGAAAACTTTAAGGCCCAAACGGTCCCCGAAATCATATGGCCATCGCAATCATCATCATTCATATTCATCTTAGGTTAAGCTTAGGATTAGGGACTCTCCTGGCGCATCATTATCATCATCACCCATCGTATCATCGGGGCAACGTAACCCCGCCTTCCAGGCGCCCCAACCTCAGAAGTTGGTTACAAGTTCGCCATGCCAGGAGAGAAACCAGGAATGTCGAAAGACAAACCTGGGGCATTTGGGGGGGGGAAGTATACATTAGACAGGGACAGTCTACAACAATTTAATTTATCTCGCTTGAATACATTTTATTATTAGTTTTAGTTTTAATCTTAACTAACATTAACTGGTTGTATTACGTATAGATCGTAATATATTAGATATTATCTTATTAATCAAATCTTCATTTAGTATTTAATATTAGAGTTAATTGTGATTATCTGACGTTACATATGTTTGTCCTCGTGAGTGGGAAGGCCACATGGCCTTGACTCCACCAGGCTAGATAAATAAATAAAACAAAACAATAAGTCTTTCAGTAGAATCACTTTATCTTCTTCACCTGTACATTTCATAACCTATTCTCTTGAAATTTCATATTTGATTCTTGTAATTATAAATTATCTTATATCTCCATACCAAATTTTATCTATATCGATGAATAATTAGATAAACTAACTTTTTTTCATATATTTACCATTCTTCAAACCCTTTTTGTCTATCTCCTAGCAGTAAGCAAGCATCCACCATGTTTCGCTTTATCTAATATATAAAAATTAATGTTTGTTTGTTTGTTCGTACTTTATGCGCGGCCTTACCGTTCATCCGATTGTGATGGGTTTTGTTGCAAAATCTTCAGGAGATTCCCGGGATGAACATAGGCTATAATAAAGCTGTAATACTCAACTCCTATACCTTTAAAAGTCACCCTTTGTAGTGAAAAACGTGAAAAAATAATTTTTTGACGCTTAAATGACTTACGCTGCCTAAACCATAACAAATGCACAGAATTTATTTACACAGAATTGAATATCTCAAAGAACTGTACAAAAAAAGTCCGCGACAGCACATGTTTATCTCTTACGGATAACTCACAATAGCCATTTTTGTCTTCCATTGATGCCAAGAAGATCGGGATCGGGATAAGTAGATTCCCGGACAAGCGTGCACATACGATTGTGATGGGGCTTTTTGGAAAATGTTCAGGATTTTCCCGAGAAGGTTATAGGCTGTAAGAGAGTTTTAATGCTCAAGCCCTTCACCCTTAAAAATCACCCTTTGTAATGAAAAAGTAGAATAAAAGTGGCTTTTTGTACGCCTAAATGGCTTACGCTGCCTAAACCACAACAAATACACCAAATTAATGTACACAGAATTGAATATCTCAAAAAACTCTACAGAAAAGCCCTGGACAGCACATGTTTTTCCTTTATGGATAACTCTCAATAACAATTTTTGTCTTTCATTGATGCCAAGAAGATCGGGATAAGTAGATTCCAGGGCAAGCAGAGTAGCAGCAAGAATAACTCGAAATTACGAATTTTGTGTTTCAACTCATTTATGCCAAATACATGGGCGTATGTGGTTTCCCGGGCAAAGCCGTGTAATCAGCACGGGGTATCTAAAAATAATAACGATATAAATTTATAATTATTTTTCCTTTTACTTATTCAACTAAACGTAAAAACACATTACCATTTATTTAGGCGTAGCAGCGCACGCCGGGTATTAGCTAGTATATTATAATTAACATCTTGATCATAGACTAACTGTTGATTCTGAACATCTGTTTAAAAGGAAACTGTATATTTTTTGTAAAGGAAGTACAGGTTCTCTCGTAGAGATTATAAATAAATTCATTACTCACAATTTTTTTTTTGTCTGTTACCTAGTAAATATTCTTACAGTAGGCCTATATATGGTAGGTAGTGAGTGAGTAGTGATGTTATATTTTTTAATCCATCAGTAACACTATCACGGTCCGAGTATCATAATATACAATTACACACACAACATCAAAATAATGTGTAATAAAGCACCACACACCGTGAATTCTTTTATGTCTGGCCATGAGATCTTTATATCAGAACAAACCTATCAATCCTAAACAATCGCTAAATATTTGTAGGTAGAATTCGTTTCTAACTTAACTGTAACATGGGATTTCATTAAAAAATATAAATATATGTGTGTGTGTGTAAAATAATGCATGATAATATTAAAGACAATACGATGAAATAACCTTGAAAAAAGCAAATATGTTAGATATGGCAACTTGGAATAATTTATAAATCAGTATTTCTGCTCTTGAAAAAAAATCCTATCTTTCTTGAGGTACATAAATATTTTCCCAATGATGAACCCTAAATGAATATCCTTGTATAATAAGCGGTAGATTAATTCATTATAGTTTATTACTTTCTTTGTATTTAATTTCTTTTATGTATAGTATATTCGAGCTGTTATTCCATTATGTATACATTCTTTCATTAGTTTAATTTTAATTGTATTTATTATTAGACATTATTTTCATTATTGTTCAGTTTCACAGATAATTAATTGTTTAGTATGTACTATTATTGTAATTTTTTGTATTTAAATGTAACATATGTTTGTCCTGGTGAGTGGAAGATAAATATATTCTATTCTAAATTTAATCTCAAATATACTATTCCTCATTAGATGCTATGTACAATTATGCATCTTAAAAAAAAAATGTCCCGCGCCGTAGCCGAGCGGTTAAGGTAGGAAGCCTTGGCGCAGAGCTACGGGACTTGCGCTGGTTCGAGTCTCCGTGGGGTAAGAAATTTTCTCATGGTATTTCGGCCTGTATGGGACCGGTGCCCACCCAGCATCGTGAGGCAATTGGGTAGCTACAATAAGTAGCGGCTCCAGGTTCAGGAACCAGCTATAACGGCTGGGGGACTCGACATGCTAACCACATGTCACCCCTACACTGGCTGTTGATCATCTACCTCTGTGATTGACACATGTGGATGTGAGGGGCCAGCAGCCGGCTGGTAAAAGGGCAACCGCTGAAAAGTGGAAAGACCCTCAATCGGGGGGAAAAAAAAAAATTAGAGGACTCTTAAAACTAGATTTTACCCTAGTACGTCAAATCTTTCTTCATGCGTATATATTACACATATCATTGGTGCATTGCATCACACGCACAAGTCTACAATATTTTAGCGTGATTGCAGCCAAGAACGAGCGCCCCCAAAATCTAAACTAAACTCCATGGCGCGACAAGGGTAGAAGAATCTTGGCCTACCTGACCACATCTAACCACATATCTACATATGTTAATCACAGATATGGAGGATCATCTAACCAGTATAACCATTCGGTCAGCACATCGGGTCCTCCAGTCGTTATAGCTGGTTTTCTAAATCTGGAACCTCTACTCATTTTAAAGTGATTTCACTAAAGGCCTTAGAAGGACCTTGGATAGTAGGGAGTTAAGGCTCCCACCTTTTTAGATAATCGGTACAAGATGTCGCAGGGTTGTCAACCCTGCATGATGGCCGCCTTTATCACTAGAAAAAGCGTATGGTACTCATTTTCGTTAGAGGTTGAGTCGACACTGAGCCATGGAGCTGTCAGAAGGTTTAGATCAGTTTACAAATCTTGATCCCTAACGGGACTCGAACCCCATGACCTTTCAGATTGTAGCGTATTGCCTAAACCGACTACACTATGGAGTGCCCCCGCTTCTCATTGTAGCTACCGAAATTCCACACGATGCAGGTTGGGCCAGGTCCCATACTGGTCGAAATCCCATAAGAAAATTTCTACCCTACAAGGACTCTGACTCGAACCAGTGCAAATACCGTAACTCTGCACCAAGGCATAATGTCTTAAACCGCTCGACTATTGTGCAGGACTACTGCCGAACGACAATTAGCATCTGAATAATTTTCTTTTTTTAAGGTGTATGTTTCCAAGTTTAATTCAAATCATTTTGGATATGGTTTTAACAAATATACATAGGCATTATTATTATTATTATTATTATTATTATTATTATTATTATTATTATTATTATTATTATTAATATTTTGTTCTTTTCTTGTCAACTCTATATTGTGTAGCCTATGCCTTATGTTATTATTAATCAACATGTAGACAATTCATCATCTTCTTCTTCTTCTTCTTCTTCACTTCACTGCTAGGCAAATTGCCTGATCCGCCTCACAGTTGTTCTGTCCATCTTTTCATTAGCCTTCCTACATTCCTTGAACCTCTTGCCTTGTAGTTAAATGCTGCTTTTGGTAATATTGTTACGTCATTCTGTCTACATGTCTAAACCATTTATCTGTATATTCTTTGGTTGTCATCATTCAATGGATATGTATTTAACTCTGTTCTTATATCTTCATTCTTTATCCGATCCATTCTTGTGTAGCCTTTTGTTCTTGTAAGGAAGTTCATTTCCACCTTAGACAATTCATAATTGTTATTATATGTATAATTTAACCTGAGTGAAAAGGAAGAGAAGACCTTACGGTCTTAATTCCATCATGTATGATAAATAAATAAATAAATAAAACAAATAAAAAATAGAATATATTTAAAAATCTAAATCAGAATTGGTTCGCATTCTAGTAGTATTCTGGATTCCCCATGGCGAAATAATATGGTAAGTGAGAGACTTTGGTTAAACGGCATTCAATAATTACCGCAACATATTTAGACAGGGAAGGAGATCATCTTATCAAGTCGTTATTCTGACTCACCGCTTGTCATGTGTTAGATATGTGTCATGTCCGAGAATACAGGAAAACAACGCCTTTTTTTTTTACTGTTTATTTATGTTCACATTGTCTTGGCTTCGTTATCCAAAATCGGAGAAAAGTTACACGGTTTTATTTATACAACGTTCTTCATACTTTGACTCCAAATTATTTAGCATCTCTTTCCAGAATACATCCTCAAATCTAATTTTTTCATACACAGTCGCACCGTAATCCCTGCATAATATACCGACATAGGACATCTCAAAACTCCACAACATTATATAATTTCCAATTCCCGCATCTGCAATTGCTATTACAAGAAGTAAGGAGCTCCCGAACATTGGAGTCATATTTAACAATCTATATTTATAGAGCCTATTTGTTTCTTAACTTTAATTTAACTTTCATCTTGATGCTTATCATATGATGTGCATGTATTAATTGGTACGTAGTTCCTATTTTGTTGAACAATAATAATAACAATAATAATAAGTATAATAATAACAATAATAATATTACTATTCATATTATTATTATTACTCATTAGATTATTATTTATTACTATAATATAATTATGATTTATTACTATTATGTGATTATTAATATTAGCTATTAATTTATTAATACTTATTATTAATATTATTATTATTACTATTCATTATTATTCTTATTACTACTTAATATTATTATTATTACTATTAATATTATAGTATTACTATTATTATTATCATTCTATTATTATATCATTATCTTATATTATTAATTA
>JASPKZ010000555.1:0-18693 GCA_030220185.1 Diploptera punctata
CACCTGTGAAGAATAAACGTTGCAGACGCACAGGGGAAATGGGGAGAAACCTACTTGTTAAAAGTCTCGTAGACTGCGATGGGCAGGACACAGTGTGCATGTATGGGGGGAATTAAAAATACTTACTTGCATGCCAGAGGGAAAAAACGCCCAATTGATATGTATATAATCCCCCCCCTTTACTGTTATTCAACTAAATGCAAAAAAAAAAAGCTTAAAAATTCATTTATAATAAATATAATTAATATAATAATAATAATTTTCCGCTACGCCAGATTTATTAAAAATATTAATTTCGTATGAAATGGGTTTTTTTAGCATAGAAAATAACCAAAATGTTGACGTAATAACAACTCCCGTTGCGGAGCAACGCCAATGTATGTGAAAATCGAAGAAGTCAATTTCAATTTGAATTTAATAAAATACACATAATTTACAGGTTTAAATCTAGTTTGCAATCGTACATTTGTGGAATGAAGAATGCGCAAGTCTTCCTTTATCAGGTAAATACTAAATACATTCAGAAATACCATTATTTATATATCATGTTTGAAAATATATATATTACGTATTCAGTTTACACATATAACATATATGTTTCTGTTTTTATATATCTTTTACGTATCATTTTAAATTACAACCGCAACTTTTAAATAAAATTTATATAATTACTCCTTTTAAGTTTATATATATATATATTTGAGACATGATAAGAAAAAGAAATTAATTGCTCGGACGGGACTTGAACCCGAACCTCTGGATTTATCCCAGTGCTCTAGCGATTACGCCATTATATATATTGTTATGCCCAAAAATTTAGAGGTTTTTCTTTGTTTATTAGACTCAAAATTGATAGTGTGATAGCCGGAAATTATAGTTATCAAAAGGGTATTAAAAATTGATTATTCCCCTATAAATATTTGATATTATAATTATTAGGACTTTTTAGACAATTATTTTATTATAAATGCATATCCGATGTACGTGTACCAATCACGTATTGGCACGAAAGGATTTCTTACAACCGCTTCCACGTCAGGTGAAAGCGACCCACTTTAAGTATATAAAAGCTAGGGGTTTCAACCCCTAAATCATCTCGTCGGTGGCTAGTGATCTCTAGCCCGTACGAGATCTCAACGCAGTTGTAACCAGCTCTACTTGGATGTCACCTATAATAATCATTTGATATATAGTCTGCTTCTTTATTTTGACTTAACATGAATAATATATGTCTTATACATTTGGTTTGCTGGAATAAACTCAGTTTGCTAACTTAGTCGGTCAAAGACATTTAACTTATTAAATATAGTTTATTATTTGCTCAGGTTCATTAAGTATTCAATTGATGCAATTGGTTTAATGTAGTAAATTTAAAGATAGAATAATGTTTAACTCTTTAACTAATTTCTATGGTGGTTCTTGTTTATCTTGTTTTAATTATAGTTTTAATCTGTTTCTTTAAATATAGTATTATTGTTAAAATATTCAATTTATTTATGTGAATGCCTCTGATTCCTTAGTTTTTGCTATCCCTGGCAACGTTACGTAAATCCTGACCTTGTTTTAATGTTAAGCCCGTCTCATTTATTGTACTCGGCCTATATTTTATATCATGCTACCACTTGACAGGAGATGGGCTGTAACATACTGTCTGGCAGCGGTGACATTTAAAAATTATGGAGTTCGAACCCAGGACTCTGATAATAGCAAAAACTAGGCGAACAGTGCAATGATTATTAATTTTGTTTCTAATTAGTATTTTTTTGTTATTTGTGTGTGGTTTAATTAATTTTATTACAGATTTTTATTATTTAAGTTATTTATTTGTAGTAGTAATATGTGTTGATTTTATCGTTGTGAATTTATTATGATCAAAGTCAAGTTAGGTCTCATATATTGTGGAATTGGGGAATCTGTAGGGAAAGACAGGTGGCAATGATGATCTTTAATTTCCTTGGGTTGAATTATGTTTTTAATTGTCTCAAGGCATACTATTAACGGAATTATAATACAGGTGACATTCTAAATATACATATATCGAATTCCAATCGAAGAGCAAACATTATGTCCTAGATTTATAAAGATAACATAGTAGCCGCTTTCGCTGTAGTAAGGGTAGTTCATACTGTAAGACGGCGAGATTGAGGGCAAGATAATTTCCTATGACAACTTAGTTTCTTTTCTAAATACAAACACGACACGAAATTTTCACCATAGATGAAAATAGTACAATTTAGGAAAATACATAATACTAGCAAACTATCCAAATCCTTTGCCAGTTTCGAGGGAGGATATTAAGTGTCTAAAACTTAACCAAATAACGCAATCTAATGTTTTATGTCAGTTAGGAATTGATTACAGGATACACAACAGTAAATAACATATTCGAGATGCAGTCATAGGGACGTTTAGACCTACTAACGGATTTAATATAAAGCATATGGGCGCAATTTCTCCGTTGTATACATAGTACTAGGCCTATATGTTGCCGGCATGTAATGATAAAGGCCAACTATCAAAGTAAATACCGCATTCCATCATGACGTTATTGGTAAATGTAAGTTTTATAAATCAGAACGTGTAAAATTGTAGTGTTATTGAACTCGATATTCCAGGATTTTAAAAAACTTGCGACATGTTTGAGCCTCGTAAACGAATAATGTTATTTATTTGGAATTAACAAGGACCGTGTTAACTTATAAAATTAGATGTTCGCCTTTTTGAAAATAACAATCTCTACTCAAAATTAGCGGACAGGTCTATACCATAGGGAAATATTGATTCATTATTTTAAAGTTATTAGGCCTATATAGACAACTCATGAAATTTGTACTATATGTCGCACTTCGACGCCCCGCTAAGAGATGATCAAAATAAAGTATTTTCTTTAATCTTTAGGACCTAAATATAAAACGCTAATTAGATTATTTAGTAAGTTGAGGGGATAAACACAGTCAGAGTGGCTTGCTTATAGGTGTAGATTTTTTTTGAGAAATAACAAGAATGTTTATAACGTGCTAAAACGAAGAATTATTGACAGCTTCAGATGGTTCCGTTACAAGTTATTTCAGGAAATAACAGGTTCGAGTCAGTGTTACATTAGGTAGACGACCAGTAAGGCACATAGGCCTAATGGAAGTCGGAATCTCAAATATTTATGGAACATATAACTGTGTTTTTATCCGGTGCCGCTGAACCCTTTTTCCTGATGTTGTACCCCTCCTAAAAAAGGGCCCTATGACTTATGACAAAAAGATGGGTTCAGGAGAGCCTGCGCAACTCTATCTGATCCCCACGACTACAGACATTACTGAACCTTCTCCCCTCCGGATATGAAAGAAAGGATGGGGCCTAGTAGTACAAAAGGTAGTATGCTGGCCTCTCATCCACGGTCTCGTGGCGGCTCGTTTAAAAACACAGTGTTGGGAAAATACAGATACAATACTAGCCAGGGAGATAGCTTAGTGGGGAAACTAGACGTAGTTGGGCCCTAGAATGTGCAATGTGTTGTCTGGTAGAGGAGTTAGTACAAAAAAAAAGTGGACAGGATGATCTGCCTAGTGCCATCGTGCGAAACAGACTACGCTAAGACGGTCACTGGGAGCATCCAGAGGTCCACGAAGAGGTAGGGAAGTTGTAGTACAGAGAGAGTATAGAGAATATTGTGGGACTAGATACTTGCCTGATGCCATCGTGCGAAACAGACTACGCTAAGACGGTCACTGGGAGCATCCAGAGGTCCACGAAGAGGTAGGGAAGTTGTAGTACAGAGAGAGTATAGAGAATATTATGGGACTAGATACTTGCCTGATGCCATCGTGCGAAACAGACTACGCTAAGACGGTCACTGGGAGCATCCAGAGGTCCACGAAGAGGTAGGGAAGTTGTAGTACAGAGAGAGTATAGAGAATATTATGGGACTAGATACTTGCCTGATGCCATCGTGCGAAACAGACTACGCTAAGACGGTCACTGGGAGCATCCAGAGGTCCACGAAGAGGTAGGGAAGTTGTAGTACAGAGAGAGTATAGAGAATATTATGGGACTAGATACTTGCCTGATGCCATCGTGCGAAACAGACTACGCTAAGACGGTCATACAGGAAGATTGAAAGGACCAAAGGAGTATAAAAGAGGTTAATAGGGAAAATGACGTGCACAGTAGTGGAATAGGACATTGCTTGATGCCATCGTGCGAAACAGATCACGCTGAGACGGTCATCAGGATTGTTCTAGTGTCCGAGGTGTTCGGTGAGGTGTTGTAATAGAGGTTAACAGGGAAAATGACGCGCGCAGTAGTGGGATACAGCGTTGCCTGATGCCATCGTGCGAAACAGACTACGCTAAGACGGTCATGCAGGAGCGCTAAGGCCCAAAATATAGGGAATTTGGGACTCTCCAGGAGAGTGAGTCGTGGTCGGCCGACCGGGTAAAAGTGAAACAGAGAGAAATACGTAGGAGCAGTGTATTAACCCAGGCAACACAGTGTAATAGACGTAGAAATAGTGCTAGGTAGAAAGAGAGAATTTAAAAGAGAGAAAAACAGGGAACTGAGAAAGCTAGAACATACTTGCAGTGAACATGGAATATATAAAACGGGGAAGATCGGTCGCGAGTAGGATGTACGCATGTACACAAAGAGAACCTGTCAATAATCTGAAGATAAAATAGGAAGACTCATCTCATTCACCCTGTATCACTTATCAGATAAATCCGAAAAGAGCGCGAAAGAAAAGGCAGTAATTGCATGGAGTTGCGACGCGAAGAGCCTAGCTAATTCCTTTTTCACTCCAGAGAAAAATCTAAACAAGTCCTTCCATTCATTAATAATGCAAGGGGTACGCCGTAACGTAGTGTCTAGTTAGAAGTGAAAATACAAACAACCTAAGAGACATGTTACAAAAGATAAAATAAAGCTATGAAAATCATAATTACCAAGTTATGCGATGTTCGTATCAGTTACTTTGGCTCAGTTAGTGTTGCCTACCATAAGCTAGCGTAGTTCTTAGGGCACTGTACTACAAGCCACAAGGTCGAGGTTTCGAGACCCGGTGGATCAGTAAATTTTAAAACGGTTCCAAACCTTCTGGCGGCATTGTGGTCCTGGGATCTACTCAGCCTCTAATTTAAATGAGTACCGGACATTTGTGCTGGGGAAAAAGGGACGTCACGTAGGGCTGACAACCTGGCTGACAATCCAGTACTAAATGTCCAGAAAAAGTGGCACCACTTAACGTACATTTTCAATTAATAATACGGATTTATTTAGGTATCCAAGCCATTTGTAGTAAGGGAAACTTCGAACCCAGATCCGCACTAACAAAGTACTCAATCCATGATGTAAGGTGACAGAGGTAAAGGTTTAGAGAGAAGCCAAGGGTTAAAGTCGAGTCGGATTGTACTTAATATCAGAAGGCTCGAAGTCGAATCTCATATATTACCCCTTACTTGAGTCAAAAGACTCACTTCGCTAGCCCACAGAGAGACAGAGCGCGAGAATATGGAAAACGCTTGGAACCCTTGAGGCATTGCAACTGTTAGATATATAAGAATATTATGTAGGTCAGTCTAACGGGAGATTTCCATGTTCTCGATCTTAAGACCAGAAATAGTCAAATATCAAAACAGAGATCGAACTCAGAATCAGTAAGTTAAAGCTTGAATCTTGCATTGAAATTAGATTGGCAGATAGAAACTCCGGGACTTGCAGGTTTACACGTGTAGAAGTTAAATTCAATGGTGCTAAAACCTTTAATAACGATATGTGATCAGCGAAAAAGGTTTTATTTTCTATAAATATAAGACGAGCGCATGTTTTTGGAAAATACGACTCCTGATGTAGCAACAGTGTAAAGGTATTCCGGTAATTATCTTCTCATATTGATTTTATTGTAGCTAAGAAAGTTGTAAATTCGCAATAGGACAGAGGTAGGTTTTAGACCAATTTAAGTCTCATAGATTATATTGGTTTAAAGTCTAGCTCAGTGACACGAAAGAGGGTGCATGGACACTTTAAGAAACAGATATAGAGACAAGATAGAGAGAGAGAGAGAGAGAGAGAGGAGAGAGAGAGGAGAGAAGAGAGAGAGAGAGAGAGAGAGAGAACGCGCCTATAAGGGAGGACCATGGAGAACCGAAACAGGATGTTAATCGGTATTGGGAATTGAGAATAATGATAAAATTCAAAATGTCCATATAATAAGAATGGGTGAACAGACTAAGTCCACAATGATGCGATTCATCAGGTTCAAGGGAATTTTATAATTCATTAATTTGTACCCACAAGCCGGTAAATTACATCATAATTAAGCGGGAAATATATAAACATCTAAATCCAAGGGCCTGTCGATGTATAAAAATAATTTTAATTATCGTTGTAATAAACCAATAAAGCCAAAGTTCGGGTACTCAAATAATTCGAGGATCCACACTCAAATCAATACATAGTATATATCGATTTTATTGTATTATGCCAATAGACAAGATACACCAAACCGAAAGGATGTTATTAGATAACGGGACATTTCTAAAGGTAGAAATATAGCACACATAACCGTCATTCACTATAACGAAATGTTATTTCAAAATTTGTTTGTTCAACGACCTAATATTAGCGAGAATTTAAATTAAGAAGTATTGTTGAATTTACCGTAAGTGAAAGTTAGATGTACTCAGCTCTGAATGTATTATAAACGTACCTTGATATAGATTACGCCATGTTGATATGAAGTAATGTTTATTGGCGCGTCCCTTGACTAATGCTCATATACTTAATGTGGATCCAGATCTAGAAGCTTACCCCCCTTTCCTTTTGGAGAATCATTAAAAATCCTACAGGTTGTTCTCAAAGGTGGATTTATGAAATATAAACGAGATGAATCTTCCTAGGACTATAGTATCTGAGAGTATTAAATTATTACCCACAGTTAGAGGAAAGCCACTCTGAATGTGAGCCGGCCTAGGATTTCTCGAACATAGGCCCGGTCGTGAGCAGAAACATAGATTTCGTCGTCTATAATAGTGGGAAAAAGAGGAAAAAGGTTTTTTTATATATGAGAAAAACCGTAGTAAGAAAGAAGATTGAAAGAAAACCCACGAGAATTAGCCTACGAATTCGACTATATGGACGAAAATTTTATCTTAGATTCAATACCACCTGACACGGAAAGATTGATAGCACAAAAAAATAAAATGATAGATGACCCCTAGTGGTTAAGATAGTGAAGTAACGCATGGCCACCTGTCTGTTCTCCTCGGCCCCTTTATTAATTTAATTTTTGGATTTATTTACGCTCATATTATAACCACACACAAATCATGAAGTGTTGATCTCCTTGTAGAAGAACTAGGTTCATAAAAAAAAGGGTCATAAATGTAGTGCACAGGGAAAAGGATGAAATAAAGATAAAAGTCTGAACCCAATGATAGGTACATCCAAGTAGAGGGGGAAACTGAGTTTATGGCCGGTTCAATAAACCGACAATATTATTATATGTTAAGCCAAAAAGCAGTAGATAAGTGCAGACCTGGATACTGGATAATTTGTCCCGCGGATCAACCACTCTATCATACCCAGACCCCATCATGTTTGAGCGCCCTATTCTTCAATCGAGAAGAGGAAGCCCATCGGCTACGTCAAAAATATATTTTAGCACAGGACTTCACCCACATCTGGATTCGGCATAAGAAGACGGAGAAGTGGGTATATTCTCTTCCCAGACCCATGAAACTGACTGACACCTGCCAAGGCCCACAAGGAGAAATTTCGCGACATCTATACCTAAATGGAACCGGTATATTACGTCAAGCTCCGGGATGCCAAATATATGCACCCAGATTTACATTGTTGCCTATTATGCAACGAAAAATGGAGGCCCCTCTTTCCTCTCAGCATTATATTATCCCAGAATTGCCCAACCTATTGACCCCAAAAGCAAACCGAAATCCTAATCCAAACTCCATCTTCAGAGATCCACGAGGCTCTACAACACATTGCCGTCCGCCTCCACTCTGTTCCTACGCTTTCCCCTCCGCAGAAGACAAGTCTAAATTATCTTATTCAACACCTACAGACGAATAAGAAAAAAAAAACATAATACTAAAATATGGCTAACTGTGTTGTCAGCAATACTTGTAACGATATTAATCACAAGGGTAGTTTTTCAGCCTTGCACCAGGAGACTCCGAAGGTTCGGGTATCAATGTTTGTACGCCCGATGTACGCAGCAACATCACCAGGCCAACGCACCTCTTCTGGACCCAATCCAGATCTACCCGATAGCTCAAGTCGGGAATGCAGTACGTGCGCCGGAACCGGACGCAATTCATCAACCTGGATTGTATCCAGATCTCGTCGTCAACTAACCTTTGCCCTAATGGGATAGGGCCACGTATACGAGAGGCTACATCACGTCAAAGAGAAGTCCATGATGATGCTATATATGTAATATTGTTTTGTTTGCCCTTGTCCCTAATATCCACTGAAAAAACAAATACTTATTTATATATGAAGTAGAATACCGACGTTTTCATACTCAGACCAATTGTATTCTTGTATCCATAGAAGCACTATGATGAAATTGTAAGAGCCAAAGCAAATGATAAACTAGCTAACCCACGGTTTTTCGAAGTTCACAAAAGGTTTTCTTCAAAAACTTATTGCGAATTCTTGCGAGGGAAGGATCTGTTATGCCCCAAAATTTAGAGGTTTTTTTTCTTTGTTTATTAGACTGAAAATTGATAGTGTGATAGCCGGAAATTATAGTTATCAAAAGGGTATTAAAAATTGATTATTCCCCTATAAACATTTAATATTATAATTATTAGGATCTTTTTAGACAATTATTTAATTATAAATGCATATCCGATGGACGTGTACCAATCCCGTATTGGCACGAAAGGATTTCTTACTACCACTTTCACGTCAAGTGAAAGCGACCCACTTTAAGTATATAAAAACTAGGGGTTGAAACCCCTAAATCATCTCGTCGGTGGCTAGCGATTTCTAGCCCGTACGAGATCTCAACGCAGTTGTAACCAGCTCTACTTGGATGTAACCTATCATAATCATTTGATATATAGTCTGCTTCTTTATTTTGACTTAACATAAATAATATATGTCTTATACATTTGGTTTGCTGGAATAAACTCAGATTTCTAACTTAGTCGGTCAAAGACATTTAACTTATTAAATATAGTTTATTATTTGCTCAGGTTCATTAAGTATTCAATTGATGCAATTGGTTTAATGTAGTAAATTTAAAGATAGAATAATGTTTAACTCTTTAAACTAATTTCTATGGTGGTTCTTGTTTATCTTGTTTTAATTATAGTTTTAATCTGTTTCTTTAAATATAGTATTATTGTTAAAATATTCAATTTATTTATGTGAATGCCTCTGATTCCTTAGTTTTTGCTATCCCTGGCAACGTTACGTAAATCCTGACCTTGTTTTAATGTTAAGCCCGTCTCATTTATTGTACTCGGCCTATATTTTATATCATGCTACCACTTGACAGGAGATGGGCTGTAACATATTATATATATATATATATATATATGTATTCTCATTAATACTAGATATGTAGTGGGATATAAATCCAGAGGTCCCGGTTCAATTTCCGTCCGAGCATTTACATTTTTTATGACCTATTAAGCTTGCAAATAGCTCAATGTCAAAAATTTAATTATAACATATAATAATAAATACGATACGTTTTACACATCCTTCTTCTTCTTCTTCTTCTTCTTCTCCCTTATTATTATTACTATTATTAGTCTTCTTCTTCTTATTATTATTATTAGTAGTAGTAGTAGTATTATCATCATCATTATTATTATTATCCTCCCCCCCCCTCTCTCTCTCTCTCTCTCTCTTCTTTTCCCCCGTCAATGATATTTTCCTAATGGAAGTAGGTGCGAGTATTTTATATTATTTTATCTATTTTTTTATTATCTAAAGAAGTCAATTTGTTTAATATATATTTTAGTGCACTCTCTCTATACGACGATGAATTCTTAATTATGCCAAATATCACAAACAGTAAATATGTATGATGTATGTACAGATTTTTTTACCTTGAAACACTAAAAGTAATCTATAATCGGCTACTGGACCCAGCATGCTTACCACATTTCACAACACCCACTCTCCCCCCCACACACAAACTGTCAGGATGATATGATATTGTGGAAGGTTTGGCGCTGGATTTCGTAGTGCCTTCCAGTTAAAAATGGTTGAGAGAGAGAGAGAGGAGAGAGAGAGAGAGAGAGAGAGAGAAGAGAGAGAGAGAGAGAGAGAGAGAGAGAGAGAGAGAGAGAGAGAGGAGAGAGAGAGAGAGAGAGAGGAGAGAGAGAGAGAGAGAGAGAGAGAGAGAGAGAGAGAGAGAGAAAAAATCATACAGATTAAAACTTGCAATCACATGGAATAAAATAATTTGGAAAAACTAAAATGGTAATTTTCTCCTATATGGAGTTAAACTTCGCCTTTCACGGAATTGTTTTAGAAGAAGCCTCCACAAATCAAGACAGGTGGATTAAAAGTGAAAGATGGCCAAAAATATACCAATTTGTCACACCCCCCACCCCCCGTGGAAGAAATAAACGTGGCAGACCAAGGTGGAAATGGGGAGAAACCTACGTGTTAAAGTCTCGTAGACTGCGATGGGCAGGACATGTTGCATGTATGGGGGGAATTAAAAATACTTACTTGCATGCCAGAGGGAAAAAAACGCCCAATTGGTATGTATATAATCCCCCCCTTTACTGTTATTCAACTAAATGCAAAAAAAAAAAGCTTAAAAATTCATTTATAATAAATATAATTAATATAATAATAATAATTTTCCGCTACGCCAGATTTATTAAAAATATTAATTTCGTATGAAATGGGTTTTTTAGCATAGAAAATAACCAAAATGTTGACGTAATAACAACTCCCGTTGCGGAGCAACGCCAATGTATGTGAAAATCGAAGAAGTCAATTTCAATTTGAATTTAATAAAATACACATAATTTACAGGTTTAAATCTAGTTTGCAATCGTACATTTGTGGAATGAAGAATGCGCAAGTCTTCCTTTATCAGGTAAATACTAAATACATTCAGAAATACCATTATTTATATATCATGTTTGAAAATATATATATTACGTATTCAGTTTACACATATAACATATATGTTTCTGTTTTTATATATCTTTTACGTATCATTTTAAATTACAACCGCAACTTTTAAATAAAATTTATATAATTACTCCTTTTAAGTTTATATATATATATATATATTTGAGACATGATAAGAAAAAGAAATTAATTGCTCGGACGGGACTTGAACCCGAACCTCTGGATTTATCCCAGTGCTCTAGCGATTACGCCATATATATATATATATATATATATATGTATTCTCATTAATACTAGATATGTAGTGGGATATAAATCCAGAGGTCCCGGTTCAATTTCCGTCCGAGCATTTACATTTTTTATGACCTATTAAGCTTGCAAATAGCTCAATGTCAAAAATTTAATTATAACAGCCTATAATAATAAATACGATACGTTTTACACATCCTTTCTTCTTCTTCTTCTTCTTCTCCCTTATTATTATTACTATTATTAGTCTTCTTCTTATTATTATTATTATTAGTAGAGTAGTAGTAGTATTATCATCATCATTATTATTATTATCCTCCCCCCCTCTCTCTCTCTCTCTCTCTCTTCTTTTCCCCCGTCAATGATATTTTCCTAATGGAAGTAGGTGCGAGTATTTTATATTATTTTATCTATTTTTTTATTATCTAAAGAAGTCAATTTGTTTAATATATATTTTAGTGCACTCTCTCTATACGACGATGAATTCTTAATTATGCCAAATATCACAAACAGTAAATATGTATGATGTATGTACAGATTTTTTTTACCTTGAAACACTAAAAGTAATCTATAATCGGCTACTGGACCCAGCATGCTTACCACATTTCACAACACCCACTCTCCCCCCCCCACACACAAACTGTCAGGATGATATGATATTGTGGAAGGTTTGGCGCTGGATTTCGTAGTGCCTTCCAGTTAAAAATGGTTGAGAGAGAGAGAGAGAGGGAGAGATGAGAGACTAGAGAGAGAGAGAGAGAGAGAGAGAGGAGAGAGAAGAGAGAGAGAGAGACGAGGAGAGAGAGATCGAAAGAGAGAAATCATACAGATTAAAACTTGCAATCACATGGAATAAAATAATTTGGAAAAACTAAAATGGTAATTTTCTCCTATATGGAGTTTTAAACTTCGCCTTTCACGGAATTGTTTTAGAAGAAGCCTCCACAAATCAAGACAGGTGGATTAAAAGTGAAAAGATGGCCAAAAATATACCAATTTGTCACACCCCCCACCCCCGTGGAGAGAAAATAAACGTGGCAGACCAAGGTGGAAATGGGGAGAAACCTACGTGTTAAAGTCTCGTAGACTGCGATGGGCAGGACATGTTGCATGTATGGGGGGAATTAAAAATACTTACTTGCATGCCAGAGGGAAAAAAACGCCCAATTGGTATGTATATAATCCCCCCCCTTTACTGTTATTCAACTAAATGCAAAAAAAAAAAGAACTTAAAAATTCATTTATAATAAATATAATTAATATAATAATAATAATTTTCCGCTACGCCAGATTTATTAAAAATATTAATTTCCGTATGAAATGGTTTTTTTAGCATAGAAAATAACCAAAATGTTGACATAATAACAACTCCCGTTGCGGAGCAACGCCAATGTAATGTGAAAATCGAAGAAGTCAATTTCAATTTGAATTTAATAAAATACACATAATTTACAGGTTTAAATCTAGTTTGCAATCGTACATTTGTGGAATGAAGAATGCGCAAAGTCTTCCTTTATCAGGTAAATACTAAATACATTCAGAAATACCATTATTTATATATCATGTTTGAAAATATATATATTACGTATTCAGTTTACACATATAACATATATGTTTCTGTTTTTATATATCTTTTACGTATCATTTTAAATTACAACCGCACAATTTTAAATAAAAATTTATATAATTACTCCTTTTAAGTTTATATATATATATATATTTGAGACATGATAAGAAAGAAAAGAAATTAATTGCTCGGACGGGACTTGAACCCGAACCTCTGGATTTATCCCAGTGCTCTAGCGATGACGCCATTATATATATATATATATATATATATATATATATGTGTATTCTCATTAATACTAGATATGTAGTGGGATATAAATCCAGAGGTTCCCGGTTTCAATTTCCGTCCGAGCATTTACATTTTTTATGACCTATTAAGCTTGCAAATAGCTCAATGTCAAAAATTTAATTATAACATATAATAATAAATACGATACGTTTTACACATCCTTTCTTCTTCTTCTTCTTCTTCTCCCTTATTATTATTACTATTATTAGTCTTTCTTCTTATTATTATTATTATATTAGTAGTAGTAGTATTATCATCATCATTATTATTATTTCCTCCTCCCCCCTCCTCTCTCTCTCGCCTCTCTCTCTTCTTTTCCCCCGTCAAGGATATTTTCCTAATGGAAGTAGGTGCGAGTATTTATATTATTTTATCTATTTTTTTAATATCTAAAGAAAGTCAATTTGTTTAATATATATTTAGTGCACTCTCTCTATACGACGATGAATTCTTAATTATGCCAAATATCACAAACAGTAAATATGTATGATGTATGTACAGATTTTTTTTACCTTGAAACACTAAAAGTAATCTATAATCGGCTACTGGACCCAGCATGCTTACCACATTTCACAACACCCACTCTCCCCCCCCACACACAAACTGTCAGGATGATATGATATTGTGGAAGGTTTGGCGCTGGATTTCGTAGTGCCTTCCAGTTAAAAATGGTTGAGAGAGAGAGAGAGAGAGAGAGAGAGAGAGAGGAGAGAGAGAGGAGAAGAGAGAGAATCATACAGATTAAAACTTGCAATCACATGGAATAAAATAATTTGGAAAAACTAAAATGGTAATTTTCTCCTATATGGAGTTAAACTTCGCCTTTCACGGAATTGTTTTAGAAGAAGCCTCCACAAATCAAGACAGGTGGATTAAAAGTGAAAGATGGCCAAAAATATACCAATTTGTCACACCCCCACCCCCCGTGGAAGAAATAAACGTGGCAGACCAAGGTGGAAATGGGGAGAAACCTACGTGTTAAAGTCTCGTAGACTGCGATGGGGAGGACATGTTGCATGTATGGGGGGAATTAAAAATACTTACTTGCATGCCAGAGGGAAAAAACGCCCAATTGGTATGTATATAATCCCCCCCCCTTTACTGTTATTCAACTAAATGCAAAAAAAAAAGCTTAAAAATTCATTTATAATAAATATAATTAATATAATAATAATAATTTTCCGCTACGACCAGATTTATTAAAAAATATTATTTCGTATGAAATGGGTTTTTTTTAGCATAGAAAATAACCAAAATGTTGACGTAATAACAACTCCCGTTGCGGAGCAACGCCCATGTATGTGAAAATCGAAGAAGTCAATTTCAATTTGAATTTAATAAAATACACATAATTTACAGGTTTAAATCTAGTTTGCAATCGTACATTTGTGGAATGAAGAATGCGCAAGTCTTCCTTTATCAGGTAAATACTAAATACATTCAGAAATACCATTATTTATATATCATGTTTGAAAATATATATATTACGTATTCAGTTTACACATATAACATATATGTTTCTGTTTTTATATATCTTTTACGTATCATTTTAAATTACAACCGCAACTTTTAAATAAAATTTATATAATTACTCCTTTTAAGTTTATATATATATATATATTTGAGACATGATAAGAAAAAGAAATTAATTGCTCGGACGGGACTTGAACCCGAACCTCTGGATTTATCCCAGTGCTCTAGCGATTACGCCATTATATATATATATATATATATATATATATATATATATATATATGTATTCTCATTAATACTAGATATGTAGTGGGATATAAATCCAGAGGTCCCGGTTCAATTTCCGTCCGAGCATTTACATTTTTTATGACCTATTAAGCTTGCAAATAGCTCAATGTCAAAAATTTAATTATAACATATAATAATAAATACGATACGTTTTACACATCCTTTCTTCTTCTTCTTCTTCTCCCTTATTATTATTACTATTATTAGTCTTCTTCTTCTTATTATTATTATTAGTAGTAGTAGTAGTATTATCATCATCATTATTATTATTATCCTCCCCCCCTCTCCCTCTCTCTCTCTTCTTTTCCCGCGTCAATGATATTTTCCTAATGGAAGTAGGTGCGAGTATTTTATATTATTTTATCTATTTTTTTATTATCTAAAGAAGTCAATTTGTTTAATATATATTTTAGTGCACTCTCTCTATACGACGATGAATTCTTAATTATGCCAAATATCACAAACAGTACATGCCCCCATAGAAGATAAAGATGACAAGATCAAGGAGGAGTTCTATGAAGAATTAGAATGCTTATTTGATAGCCTTTCACGATATCATAGTGAAAATTGTCTTAGGATATTTAATGCAAAAGTGGGGCGGGAAGAATATTTCAAACCAACAATAGGCAAATTCAGTCTTCATGAAGATAGTTAACGACAACGGGTTAGATTAGTCACATTTGCCACATCAAAGAATCTCATTCTTAAGAGCCACAACATTTCAGCATAAGGATATTCATAAATACACCTGGACGTCCCCAGATGGGAGAAACTCGGAACCAGATGAATCATGTTATAGTGGATAAACGCTGGCACAGTAGCATCATTGATTTAAGATCAGTTAGAGGGACAGACTGCAATTCGGATCATCATCTTGGTCAGAGTGAAAATCAGACAACGGCTATCGCTTATGAGAGGAACGAACGCTAAAGATGATTCTGTAAAATATGAATTAAAAAAACATGAAAAATGATGAAATGCGGCAAGAATACCAAATCAAAATTACTAATAGATTTGAAGTACTGGAATCTTCAGATGACAATGTGGCAAACGAAGAAGAAAGACTGATTATAATAAAGAATGGGAGGCTATAAGAGATACTATTAAATTTGTCAGCATCAGAAAGCATTGGTTGTTTAAAAAAGAGGCAAAACAAGAAATGGTTTGATGAGGAATGTGCCGACATTGTAAAGAAAAAAAAGCTAGCAAAAAGAAATGGTTACAACGAGCCAAATGAGGTAAATTAGAGCAATTGGGTAGTGTTAGACGTGGATGAACCACAAGTTACTAAAAGTAAAAAGAGGGAATATTTGAGAGAGAAGATTAATGATCTTGAAATGAATGCAAAAATAGGAACATTAGAGAATTAATATCAGGGAATTAGTATAGAGAAGAAGGGTGGTTTCAGGCTAGAAACAACATAATTCGGAATGAAAATGGGGATATGATTGCAGATTCTAGGAGTATATTAAATAGATGGAAAGGTTACTTTAATCAGCTATTAAATGTACTACAGAACAGGACATTGAGGAGGATAAGTTACAGACAGCAGAAATGCTAGTCGCAGAGCCAAGTGCATTAGAGGTTGAAATGGCGATTGAAAAATTGAAGATGTATAAAGCATCAGGTTCAGATGAGATCCCAGCAGAACTGATAAAATCGGGGGGAGAAAAATTGATGGACAAGATACGCTGGTTGCTTAGTATGATTTGGGAAAAAGAAGCTCTTCCAGATGAATGGAAGGAATCAATTATCTTACCAATTTATAAGAAAGGAGATAAAACTGATTGCAACAACTACAGGGGCATCTCATTACTTTCAACTTCGTACAAAATTCTAACAAATATATTAGTAAGCAAACTTACTCCCTATATTGATGACATTCTAGGAGATCATCAATGTGCATTTAGAAGAAACAGGTCTACAACAGATCAGATTTTCAGTATAAGACAGATTTTAGAGAAGAAATGGGAATATAATGGTACTGTACATCAACTATATGTAGACTTCAAAAAAAGCATATGATTCAATTAAGAGAGAGAAGTTATATAGTATCCTGCTGGAGTTCGGAATTCCTAAAAAGTTGGTTAGACTTATACGAATGTGTCTAAATGGCTCAAAGAGTAGGGTGCGTGTAGGCAAACAGTTTTCAGACACTTTTGAAATCCAGAATGGGTTGAATCAAGGAGATGCACTATCTCCTCTACTATTTAATTTTGTACTAGAGCATGCCATTAAATCTTTAGAGAATGAGGAAGGCTTACAACTCAATGGCATTAATAAGCTGTTAGTTTATGCTGATGATGTAGTACTATTGGCCGATAGCGAGGAGATACTAAAGGCCAACACGCACACACTATTGAGTAACACTAAGAAATTAGGACTGGAAGTAAATATCAGTAAAACTAAATATATGGTCACACGTAGAAATTCAGTATATAATGGAAATGGACAGCTAATGACAAATGAGGGAAATTTTGAGGAGGAAGTGGCTGAATTCAAATACCTAGGAACAATAATCACAAATAGGAATGAGATGCACAAAGAAATTAAACATAGGCTCAATTCTGGAAATGCTTGCTATTATGCATTGCAGAGACTTTTGATGTCCCAACTCCTTTCAAAAAACGTTAAGCTGAAAATATATAAAACTATTATTCTACCAGTTATATTATATGGGTGCGAAACATGGACTCTTACTTTAAGGGAGGAAAGGAGATTACGAGTATTTGAGAATAAAGTTCTTAGGAAAATTTTTGGACCAAAGAGAGATGAACAGACAGGTGAATGGAGAAGACTACATAACAATGAACTACATGGTCTTTATAGGAAGCCAGATATAATAAGAACAGTTAAGTCTCGTAGACTGCGATGGGCAGGACATGTTGCACGTATGGGGAATGAAAGACGTGCATGGAAGCTTCTTGTAGGAAAGCCAGAGGGAAAACGCCCAGTTGGTAGACCAAGAATGAGGTGGGAGAACAACATTAACTATGATTTGAAGGAAGTAGATTATACAGGGAATGATTGGAAAGCATTAGCTCAGGATAGGGATGTATGGAGAGCTTATGTCCGCGCGGCCATGAACCTTCGGGTTCGATAGTGCCAGTGAGTAAGTAAGTAAGTAAGTAAGTAAGTATCACCAAACAGTAAATATGTATGAGGTATGTACAGATTTTTTTTACCGTTGATGAACACTAAAAGTAATCTATAATCGGCTACTGGACCCAGCATGCTTACCACTTTCACAACACCCACTCTCCCCCCCACACACACAAACTGTCAGGATGATATGATATTGTGGAAGGTTTGGCGCTGGATTTCGTAGTGGCCTTCCAGTTAAAAATGGTTGACAGAGAAGAGAGAGGAGAGAGAGAAGAGAGAGAGAGAGAAATCATACAGAATTAAAACTGCAAATCACATGGAATATTAAAATAATTTTGGAAAAACTAAAATGGTAATTTTCTCCATTATGGAGTTAAAACTTCGCCTTTCACGGATGAATGTTTTAGAAGAAGCCTCCACAAATCAAGACAGGTGGATTAAAAGTGAAAGATGCCAAAAAATTAACCAGTTTGTCACATTCCCCCACCCCCAGTGGAAAGAAGAAACGTGGCAGACCAAGGTGGAAATGGGGAGAAACCTACGTGTTAAATCTCGTAGACTGCGATGGGCAGGACAATTTCATGTATGTGGGGGAATTA
>JASPKZ010000556.1:0-71116 GCA_030220185.1 Diploptera punctata
CATTAACAAGTTTTAACTGATACATTTATTTCTTTTTTTGTTACAAACTTATTTCCGACGGTGTCTACTGCATAGGGTTCGGTCATAATCTGTAATTTTTTAAATAAATTTTCTTGTGATCAACCTCAATAGCTTCATTTTTTTTTTAATTCTTGTGTCTCACGTTGATTCTGCATTATCACAGCTTTACTGTATATATTTATTTCTATTTAGGTTACATCTTCATTAAAAGGTCTACTGGATAGGGTCGTCGGTTCAGTATAATCTGTAATTTTTTTTAATCAATTTTCGTTGTGAACAACCTCAAAGGGCTTCATTTTTTAAATATCTTGGTCCCACGTGATTCCGCATTATACAAGTTTACTGTATATATTATATTTTTCTTTTTATGTTACAACTTATTTTCCGGTGTCACTGAAGGGTCTGTCACACTTCTGTAATTTTATTAATACATTTTCTGTGCACAACCTCAATGGCTCCATTTTTTTTTTTAATTTTTTTGGTCCCACGTGTTCCGCATTTATACAAGTTTTACTGTTATATATTTATTTCTTTTTAGGTTACAACTTATTTTCGGTTTGTCTACTGAATAGGGTCTGTCATAATCTGTATTATTTGAACAAATTGACATTGTGAACAACCTCAATGGCTTCATTTTTAGAAAAATCTTAGTCCAACGTGAATCCACATTTATACAAGTGTTTATGTTATAATTAATTTTCTTTTTAGGGTTACACCTTCTTTTCGTGGTCTACTGGATATTTGTCGGTCACAATCTGTAATTTTTTTTAATAAGTTTTCTTGTGAACAAACGTCAATGGCTTCATTTTTGACATTTCTTGGTCCCACGTGATTCCGCATTATATAAGTTTTACTGTATGTATTTATTTATTTTTAGGTTACAACTTATTTTCGGTGTCGGATGTATTGGGTGGGTTATAATCTGTAATTTTTTAAGTAAATTTTCTTGTGAACAACCTAAATGGCTTCATTTTTTAAAAATTTCTTGGTCCCACGTGATTCCGCATTATACCAGTGTTACTGTATATATCTATTTCTTTTTAGGTTACAATTTTTTTCAGTGTCTACTGGATAAGGTCGGTCATATTCTGTTAATTTTTAAAATAAATTTTCTTGTGAACAACCTAAATGGCTTCATTTTTTTTGGAAATTCTTGGTCACACGTGATTCCGCATTTTACTGTATATATTTATTCCTTTTTCGGTTACAACTTATTTTCGTTCTCTACTGTATAGGGTCTGTCATAATCTGTAATTTTTTAAATAAATTTTCTTGTGAACAACCACAATGGCTTTATTTTTTTGAAAATTCTTTTTCCCACGCGATTCCGCATTATACAAGTTTTACTGTATATTTTTTTTATTTTTAGGTTACGACTTATTTTCGATGTCTACTGGATAGAGGTCGGTCATAAATGTGTTAATTTTTTAAATAAACATATTTATTTCTTTTTGGATACAACTTATTTTTGTTTTCTGCTGGATAGGATCGATCATAATCTGTAATTTTTGTAATAAATTTTCTTGTGAACAACCTCAATGCCTTCATTTTTTTTAAATCTTGGCGCCACGTGATTCCGCGTTATACAAATTCTACTGTGTAATATACTTCTTTCTTATTAGGTTAGTACTTGTTTTCGGTTTCTAACTGAATTTCGGTCGGTCATAATCTGTAATTTTTTACATAAGTTTTCTTTTGAATAACCTCATGGCTTCATTTTTTTTATTTCTTGGTCCCACGTGATTCCGCATTATACACGTTTTCTGTGTTTATCTATTTCTACTTAGGTTACAACTTATTTTCGGTGTCTCCTGGATACGGTCAGTCATTATCTGTATTTTTCTAATAAATTTTCTTGTGAACAACCTCAATGGCTGCATTTTTTGAAAATTCTTTGTCCCATGTGATTCCGCATTATACAAGTTTTACTGTTTATATTTATTTCTTTTTAGGTTACAACTTATTCTCGGAGTCTACTGGATAGGGTCGGTCATAATCTGTAATTCTTTAATAAATTTTCTTTAGAACAACCCAAATGGCTTAATTTTTTTAAAGTATCTTGGCAACACGTGTTTCCGCATTATACAAGTTTTACTGTGTATATGTATTTCTTTTTAGGTTACAACTTATTTTCGGTGTCTACTGGATAGGGTCGGTCTTAATCTGTACTTTTTAAACAAATTTTCTTGTGAACAACCTCAATGGCTTCATTTTTAGAAAATTCTTGGTTCTTCGTAAATCCACATTATACAAGTTTTACTGTATATATATCTATTTATTTTTAGGTTACAACTTATTTTCGGTATCTACTCGTTAGGGTCGGTCATAATCTGTATTTTTTTAATAAATTTTCTTGTGAACAACCTCAATGGCTTCACTTTTTGGAAATTCTTGGTTCCCACGGTGATTTTCGACATTATACAAGTTTTACTGTATATATTTATTTCTTTAGGTTACAAACTTAATCTGTGTGTCTACTGGATAGGGTCGGTCATAATCTGTAATTTTTTAAATAAATTTTCGTGTGAGCAACCTCAATGGCTTAAATTTTTTGATATTTCTTGGTCCCACGTTATTCCGCATTATACAAGTTTTACTATATGTATTTATTTATTTTTAGGTTACAACTTATTTTCGGTGTCGACTGAATAGGGTCGGTCATAATCTGTAATTTTTTAAATAAATTTTCTTATGGACAACCTCAATGGCTTAATTTTTTTAAAGTATTTTGGACCCACGTGATTCCGCACTATACAAGTTTTACTGTATACATGTTTTTTTTTGTTACAACTTATTTCGGTATCTACTGGTTGGGTCGGTCATAATGTGTATTTTTTTAAACAAATTTTCTTCTGAACAACCTCAATTGCTTCATTTTTAGAAAATCTTGGTCCCACGTGAATCCACATTATACATCTTTTACTGTTTATATTTATTTCTTTTAAGGTTACAACTTATTTTCGGTGTCTACTGGATAGGGTCGGTCAAAATCTGTATTTTTTTAATAAATTTTTTTGTGAACAACATCAATGGCTCCATTTTTTGAAATTTCTTGGTCCCACGTGCTTCCGCATTATACAATTTTTACTGTATATATTTATTTATTTTTAGGTTACAACATATTTTCGGTGTCTACTGGATAGGGTCGGTCATATACTGTAATTTCTGAAATAAATTTTCTTGTGAACAACCTCAATGGCTTCATTTTTTTAATATCTTGGTCCCACGTGATTCCGCATTATACAAGTTTTACTGTATATATTTATTTCTTTTTAGGTTACAACTTATTTTCGGTGTCTACTGGATAGGGTCTGTCACACTCTGTAATTTTATTAATACATTTTCTTGTGCACAACCTCAATATCTTCATTTTTTTAAATTTCTTGGTCCCACGTGATTCCGCTTTATACAATTTTACTGTATATATTTATTTCTTTTTAGGTTACAACTTATTTTCGGTGTTTACTGAATAGGTTCGGTCATAATCTGTATTTTTTTAAACAACTTTTCTTGTGAGCAACCTCAGTGGCTTCATTTTTTAAATATCTTGGTCCCACATGATTCCGCATTATACAAGTTTTACTGCATACATTTATTTCTTTTTAGGTTACAACTTATTTTCGGTGTCTACTGGATAGGGTCGGTCATAAACTGTAATTTTTTTAATACATTTTCTTGTGAACAAACTCAATGTCTTCATTTTTTTAATTTCTTGGTCCCACGTGATTCCGCATTATACAAGTTTTACTGTATATATTTATTTCTTTTTAGGTTACAACTTATTCTCGGTGTCTACTGGATAGGGTCGGTCATATTCTGTAATTTTTTTTAATAAATTTTCTTTTGAACAACCCCAATGGCTTCATTTTTAGAAAATTCTTGGTCCCACGTGAATCCACATTATACATCTTTTACTGTTTATATTTATTACTTTTTAGGTTACAACTTATTTTCGGTGTCTACTGGGTAGAGTCGGTCATAATCTGTATTTTTTTAATAAATTTTCTTGTGAACAACCTCAATGCCTTCATTTTTTGTACATTCTTGGTCCCACATGATTCCGCACTATACATGTTTTACTGTATATATTTATTTCTTTTTAGGTTACAACTTATTCTCGGTGTCTACTGGATAGGATCGGTCATAATCTGTAATTTTTTTAATAAATTTTCTTTTGAACAACCCCAAGGGCTTAATTTTTTTAAAGTATCTTGGCAATACGTGATTCCGCATTATACAAGCTTTACTGTATATATGTATTTCTTTTTAGTTTACTACTTATTTTCGGTTTCTCCTGGATATGGTCGGTCATAATGTGTATTTTTTTAAACAAATTTTCTTGTGATCAACCACAATGGCTTCATTTTAGAAAATTCTTGGTCCCACGTGAATCCACATTACACACGTTTTACTGTTTATATTTATTTCTTTTTAGGTTACAACTTATTTTCGGTGTCTACTGGATAGAGTCGGTCATAATCTGTAATTTCGTAAATAAATTTTCTTCTGAACAACCTCAATGGCTTAATTTTATTGATATTTCGTGGTCCCACGTGATTCCGCATTATACAAGGTTTTACTGTATGTATTTATTTCTTTTTAGGTTACAACTCATTCTCGGAGTCTACTGGATAGTGTCGGTCATAATATGTAATTCTTTTAATAAATTTTCTTTTGTACAACCCCAATGGCTTAATTTTTTTAAAGTATCTTGGCAACACGTTATTCCGCATTATACAAGTTTTACTGTATATATGTATTTCTTTTTAGATTACAACTTATTTTCGGTGTCTACTGGATAGGGTCGGTCATAATCTGTAATTTTTTAATAAATTGTACTTTGAACAACCTCAATGGCTTCATTTGTTTGAAATTTCTTGGTCCCACGTGATTCGGCATTATACAAGTGTTACTGTATATATCTATTTATTTTTAGGTTACGACTTATTTTCGGTGTCTACTGGATAGGGTCGGTCATAATTTTTAATTTTTTAAATAAACATATTTATTTCTTTTTGGATACAACTTATTTTCGCTTTCTGCTGGATAGGATCGGTCATAATCTGTAATTTTTGTAATAAATTTTCTTGTGAACAACCTCAATGCCTTCATTTTTTTTAAAATCTTGGCGCCACGTGATTCAGCGTTATACAAATTCTACTGTATATACTTATTTCTTATTAGGTTAGTGCTTGTTTTCGGTTTCTACTGAATAGGGTCGGTCATAATCTGTAATTTTTTACATAAGTTTTCTTTTGAATAACCTCAATGGCTTCATTTTTTTAATTTCTTTGTCCCACGTGATTGCGCATTATACACGTTTTCTGTGTATATCTATTTCTACTTAGGTTACAACTTATTCTCGGTGTCTACTGGATAGGATCGGTCATAATCCGTATTTTTTAAATAAAGTTTCTTGTGGACAACCTCAATGGCTTCATTTTTTTGAAAATTCTTGGTCCCACGTGATTCCACATTATACTAGTGTTTCTGTATATATCTATTTCTTTTTAGGTTACAATTTTTTTCAGTGTCTACTGGATAGGGTCGGTCATATTCTGTTAATTTTTAAAATAAATTTTCTTGTGAACAACCTAAATGGCTTCATTTTTTTGAAAATTCTTGGTCACACGTGATTCCGCATTTTACTGTATATATTTATTCCTTTTTCGGTTACAACTTATTTTCGTTCTCTACTGTATAGGGTCTGTCATAATCTGTAATTTTTTAATAAATTGTACTTTGAACAACCTCAATGGCTTCATTTGTTTGAAATTTCTTGGTCCCACGTGATTCGGCATTATACAAGTGTTACTGTATATATCTATTTATTTTTAGGTTACGACTTATTTTCGGTGTCCACTGGATAGGGTCGGGCATAATCTGTAACTTTTTAAAATAAATTTTTCTTGTGAACAACCTCAATGGCTTTATTTTTTTGAAAATTCTTTTTCCCACGCGATTCCGCATTATACAAGTTTTACTGTATATTTTTATTTATTTTTAGGTTACGACTTATTTTCGATGTCTGCTGGATAGGGTCGGTCATAATTTGTAATTTTTTAAATAAACATATTTATTTCTTTTTGGATACAACTTATTTTCGCTTTCTGCTGGACAGGATCGGTCATAATCTGTAATTTTTGTAATAAATTTTCTTGTGAACAACCTCAATGCCTTCATTTTATTAAAAATCTTGGCGCCACGTGATTCCGCGTTATACAAATTTTACTGTATATACTTATTTCTTATTAGGTTAGTGCTTGTTTTCGGTTTCTACTGAATAGGGTCGGTCATAATCTGTAATTTTTTACATAAGTTTTCTTTTTAATAACCTCAATGGCTTCATTTTTTTAATTTCTTGGTCCCACGTAATTCCACATTATACACGTTTTCTGTGTATATCTATTTCTACTTAGGTTACAACTTATTTTCGGTGTCTCCTGGATACGGTCAGTCATAATCTGTATTTTTCTAATAAATTTTCTTGTGAACAACCTCAATGGCTTCACTTTTTGAAAATTCTTTGTCCCATGTGATTCCGCATATACAAGTTTTACTGTTTATATTTCTTTTTAGGTTACAACTTATTCTCGGAGTCTACTGGATAGGGTCGGTCATAATCTGTAATGCTTTAATAAATTTTCTTTAGAACAACCCGAATGGCTTAATTTTTAGAAAATTCTTGGTTCCACGTAAATCCACATTATACAAGTTTTACTGTACCTTGGCAACACGTGTTTCCGCATTATACAAGTTTTACTGTGTATATGTATTTCTTTTTCATCAATGTGCATTTAGAAGAAACAGGTCTACAACAGATCAGATTTTTAGTATAAGACAGATTTTAGAAAAGAAATGGGAATATAATGGTACTGTACATCAACTATATGTAGACTTCAAAAAAGCATATGATTCAATTAAGAGGGAGAAGTTATATAGTATCCTGCTGGAGTTTGGAATTCCTAAAAAGTTAGTTAGACTTATACGAATGTGTCTAAATGGCTCAACGAGTAGGGTGCGTGTAGGCAAACAGTTTTCAGACACTTTTGAAATCCAGAATGGGTTAAAGCAAGGAGATGCACTATCTCCTCTACTATTTAATTTTGTACTAGAGCATGCCATTAAATCTTTGGAGAATGAGGAAGGCTTACAACTCAATGGTATTAATAAGCTGTTAGTTTATGCTGATGATGTAGTACTACTGGCCGATAGCGAGGAGATACAAAAGGCCAACACGCACACACTATTGAGTAACACTAAGAAATTAGGACTGGAAGTAAATATCAGTAAAACTAAATATATGGTCACACGTAGAAATACATTATATAATGGAAATGGACAGCTAATGACAAATGAGGGAAATTTTGAGGAATTGGCTGAATTCAAATACCTAGGAACAATAATCACAAATAGGAATGAGATGCACAAAGAAATTAAACATAGGCTCAATTCTGGAAATGCATGCTATTATGCATTGCAGAGACTTTTGATGTCCCAACTCCTTTCAAAAAACGTTAAGCTGAAAATATATAAAACTATTGTTCTACCAGTTATATTATATGGGTGCGAAACATGGACTCTTACTTTAAGGGAGGAAAGGAGATTACGAGTATTTGAGAATAAAGTTCTTAGGAAAATTTTTGGACCAAAGAGAGATGAACAGACAGGTGAATGGAGAAGACTACATAACAATGAACTACATGGTCTTTATAGGAAGCCAGATATAATAAGAACAGTTAAGTCCCGTAGACTGCGATGGGCAGGACATGTTGCGCGTATGGGGAATGAAAGACGTGCATGGAAACTTCTTGTAGGAAAGCCAGAAGGAAAACGCCCAGTTGGTAGACCAAAAATGAGGTGGGAGAACAACATTAACTATGATTTGAGGGAAGTAGATTATACAGGTAATGATTGGAAAGCATTAGCTCAGGATAGGGATGTATGGAGAGCTTATGTCCGTGCGGCCATGAACCTACGGGTTCGATAGTGCCAGTGAGTAAGTAAGTATATGTATTTCTTTTTAGGTTACAACTTATTTTCGGTGTCTACTGGATAGGGTCGGTCATAATCTGTACTTTTTAAACAAATTTTCTTGTGAACAACCTCAATGGCTTCATTTTTAGAAAATTCTTGGTTCCACGTAAATCCACATTATACAAGTTTTACTGTATATATTTCTATTTATTTTTAGGTTACAACTTATTTTCGGTATCTACTCGTTAGGGTCGGTCATAATCTGTATTTTTTAATAAATTTTCTTGTAAACAACCTCAATGGCTTCAGTTTTTTGAAAATTCTTGGTCCCACGTGATTTCGCATTATACAAGTTTTACTGTATATATTTATTTCTTTTTAGGTTACAACTTAATCTGTGTGTCTACTGGATAGGGTCGGTCATAATCTGTAATTTTTTAAATAAATTTTCGTGTGAGCAACCTCAATGGCTTAAATTTTTTAATATTTCTTGGTCCCACGTTATTCCGCATTATACAAGTTTTACTGTATGTATTTATTTATTTTTAGGTTACAACTTATTTTCGGTGTCGACTGAATAGGGTCGGTCATAATCTGTAATTTTTTTAATAAATTGTCTTGTGAACAAACTCAATGGCTTCATTTTTTTTAATTTATTGGTCCCACGTGATTCCGCATTATACAAGTTATACTGTGTATATCTATTTCTTTTTAGGTTACAATTTATTTTCGGTGTCTACTGGATAGGGTCGGTCATAATGTGTAATTTCATAAATAAATGTTCTTGCGAACAACCCCAATGGCTTGATTTTTTTTAAATTCTTGGTCCCACGTGATTTCGCATTATACGAGTTTTACTGTATATATTTATTCTTTTCTTAGGTTACAACTTATTCTCGGTTATGGACAACCTCAATGGCTTCATTTTTTGAAATTATTTGGTCCCACGTGATTCCGCATTATACAAGTTTTACTGTATATTTATTTCTTTTTAGGTTACAACTTATTTTCGGTGTCTACTGGATAGGGTCGGTCATAATGTGTAATTTTTTAAATAAATTTTCTTGTGAACAACCTCAATGGCTTCATTTTTTTTTAAATCTTGGTCCCACGTGATTCCACATTATACAAGTTTTACTGTATATATTTATTTCTTTTAAGGTTACAACTTATTTTCGGTGTCTACTGGATAGGGTCGGTCATAATCTGTATTTTTTTAAATAAATTTTTTTGTGAACAACATCAATGGCTCCATTTTTTTAAATTTCTTGGTCCCACGTGATTCCGCATTATACAAGTTTTACTGTATATATTTATTTCTTTTTAGGTTACAACTTATTTTCGGTGTCTACTGGATAGGGTCTGTCATAATCTGTAATTTTTTAAATAAATTTTCTTGTGAACAACCTCAATATCTTCATTTTTTTAATTTCTTTGTCCCACGTGATTCCGCTTTATACAATTTTACTGTATATATTTATTTCTTTTTAGGTTACAACTTATTTTCGGTGTCTACTGGATAGGTTCGGTCATAATCTGTAATTTTTAAATAAATTTTCTTGTGAACAACCTCAAGTGGCTTCATTTTTTTAAATATCTTGGTCCCACGTGATTCCGCATTATACAAGTTTTACTGTATATATTTATTTCTTTTTAGGTTACAACTTATTTTCGGTGTCTACTGGATAGGGTCGGTCATAAACTGTAATTTTTTAAATACATTTTCTTGTGAACAACCTCAATGGCTTCATTTTTTTAAAATTTCTTGGTCCCACGTGATTCCGCATTATACAAGTTTTACTGTATATATTTATTTCTTTTTAGGTTACAACTTATTTTCGGTGTCTACTGGATAGGGTCGGTCATAATCTGTAATTTTTTAAATAAATTTTCTTGTGAACAACCCCAATGGCTTAATTTTTTTAAAGAATTTCTTGGGCCCCACGTGATTCCGCATTATACAAGTTTTACTGTATATATTTATTTACTTTTTAGGTTACAAATAATTGTCTCCGTAAATCTACTGGATAGGGTCGGTCATAATCTGTATTTTTTTAAATAAATTTTCTTGTGAACAACCTCAATGGCTTCATTTTTTGAAAATTCTTTGTCCCACGTTATTCCGCATTATACAAGTTTTACTGTATATATTTATTTCTTTTTAGGTTACAACTTATTTTCGGTGTCTACTGGATAGGGTCGGTCATAATCTGTAATATTTAAATAAATTTTCTTGTGAACAACCTCAATGGCTTCATTTTTTTTTAAATTCTTGGTCCCACGTGATTCTGCATTATACAAGTTTTACTGTATATATTTATTTCTTTTTAGGTTACTGCTTATTTTCGGTGTCTACTGAATAGGATCGGTGATAATATGTAATCTTTGAAATATATTTTCTTCTGAATAACGTCAATGGCTTCATTTTTTTAAAAATTCTTGGTCCCACGTGATTCCGCATTATACAAGTTCTACCTATATATTTATTTCTTTTTAGGTTACTACATATTTTCGGTGTCTACTGGATAGGGTCGGTCATAATTTGTAATATTTAAATGAATATTCTTGAGAACAACCTCAAATGGTTTCATTTTTTTAAGATTCTTGGTCCAAAGTGATTCCACATTATACAAGTTTTACTGTGTATATTTATTTCTTTTTATGTTACAACTTATTTTCGGTGACTACTAGACACGGTCGGTCATAATCTGTAATTTTTTTAATACATTTTCTTGTGAACAACCTCAATGGCTTCATTTTTTTGAAAATTCTTTGTCCTACGTGATTACGCATTATACAAGTTTTACTGTATATATTTATTTCTTTTTAGGTTACAACTTATTTTCGGTGTCTACTGGATAGGGTCGGTCGTAATCTGTAATTTTTAAAATAAAGTTTCTTGTAAACAACCTCAATGGCTTCATTTTTTTAAATTTCTTGGTCCCACCTGATTCCGCATTATACAAGTTTTACTTATATTTTTATTTCTTTTTAAGTTACTACATATTTTCGGTGTTTACTGGATTGGGTCGGTCATAATTTGTAATATTTAAATAAATTTTCTTCTGAACAACCTCAATGGCTTCATTTTTTTGAAAAATCTTGGTCCCACGTGATTTTTGCATTATACAAGTTTTACTGTATATATTTATTTCTTTTTAGGTTACAACTTATTTTCGGTGTCTACTGGATAGAGTCGGTCATAATCTGTAATTTTTTAAATAAAGTTTCTTGTGAACAACCTCAATGGCTTCAATTTTTTTAAAATTCTTGGTCCCACGTGATTCCGCATTATACAAGTTTTACTGTATATATTTATTTCTTTTTAGGTTACAACTTATTTTCGGTGTCTACTGGATAGGGTCAGTCATAATCTGAATTTTTTAAAATAAATTTTCTTGTGAACAACCTCAATGGCTTCATTTTTTTGAAAATTCTTGGTCCCACGTGATTCCGCATTATACAAGTTTTACTGTATATATTTATTTCTTTTTAGGTTACAACTTATTTTCGGTGTCTACTGGATAGGGTCGGTCATAATCTGTAATTTTTTAAATAAATTTTCTTGTGAACAACCTCAATGGCTTCATTTTTTAGAAAATTCTTGGTCCCACGTGATTCCGCATTATACAAGTTTTACTGTATATATTTATTTCTTTTTAGGTTAAAACTTATTTTCGGTGTCTACTGGATAGCGTCGGTCATAATCTGTAATTTTTTAAATAAATTTTCTTGTGAACAACCTCAATGGCTTCATTTTTTTTAAATTTCTTGGTCCCGCGTGATTCCGCATTATACAAGTTTTACTGTATATATTTATTTCTTTTTAGGTTACAACTTATTTTCGGTGTCTACTGGATAGTGTCGGTCATAATGTGTAATATTTGAAATTAATTTGCTTGTGAACAACCTCAAAGGCTCCATTCTTTTTTAAATTTCTAGGTCCCACGTGATTCCGCATTATACAAGTTTTACTGTATATATTTATTTCTTTTTAGGTTACAACTTATTTTCGGTGTCCACTGGATAGTGTCGGTCATAATGTGTAATATTTGAAATTAATTTGCTTGTGAACAACCTCAAAGGCTCCATTCTTTTTTAAATTTCTAGGTCCCACGTGATTCCGCATTATACAAGTTTTACTGTATATATTTATTTATTTTTACGTTACAACTAATTTTCCGTGTCTACTGTTTAGGGCCGGTCATAATCTGTAATTTTTTAAATAAATTTTCTTGTGAACAACCTGAATGGCTTAATTTTTTTATATTCTTTGTCCCACGTGATTCCGTATTATACAAGTTTTACTGTATATATTTATTTCATTTTAGGTTACAACTTATTTTCGGTGTCTAGTGGATAGGGTGGGTCATAAACTGTAATATTTAAATAAATTTTCTTGTGAACAACTTCAATGGCTTCATTTTTTTTAAAAAATCTTGGTCCCACGTGATTTTTGCATTATACAAGTTTTACTGTATATATTTATATGTTTTTAGGTTACTGGTTTTTTCAGTGTCTACTGGATAGGATCGTTGATAATCTGTAATCTTTGAAATATATTTTCTTCTGAATAACGTCAATGGCTTCATTTTTTAAAAAATTCTTGGTACAACGTGATTCCACATTATACAACTCTACTTATATATTTATTTCTTTTTAGGTTAGTACATATTTTCGGTGTGTACTGGATAGGGTCGGTCATAATTTGTAATATTTAAATAAATTTTCTTGTGAACAACCTCAGTGGCTTCATTTTTTGAAAAATCTTGGTCCCACGTGATTTTTGCATTATACAAATTTTACTGTATATGTTTATTTCTTTTTAAGTCACTACTTATTTTCGGTGTCTACTGGATAGAATCGGTGATAATTGTAATTTTTTACATAAATTTTCTTGTGAACAACCACAATGGCTTCATTTTTTTGAAAATTCTTGGTCCCACGTGATTCCGCATAATACAAGTTTTACTGTGTATATTTATTTATTTAAATAAATGTTCTTGTGAACAACCTCAATGGCTTCATTTTTCTGAAAATTGTTGGTCCCACGTGATTCCGCATTATACAAGTTTTACTATATATATTTATTTCTTTTTAGGTTACAACTTATTGTCGGTGTCAACTGGTTAGGGTCGGTCATAATCTGTAATTTTTAAAATAAAGTTTCTTGTGAACAACCTCAGTGGCTTCATTTTTTTAAATTTCTTGGTCCCACGTGATTCCGCATTATACAAGTTTTACTGTATATATTTATAACTTTTTAGAATACAACTTATTTTCGGTGTCTACTGGATAGGGTCGGTCATAATTTGTAATTTTTAAAATAAAGTTTCTTGTGAACAACCTCAATGACTTCATTTTTTTTAAATTTCTTGGTACAACGTGATTTCGCATTATACAAGTTTTACTGTATATATTTATTTCTTTTTAGGTTACAACTTATTTTCCGTGTCTACTGTTTAGGGCCGGTGATAATCTGTAATTTTTTAAATAAATTTTCTTGTGAACAACCTGAATGGCTTATTTTTTTATATTCTTTGTCCCACGTGATTCCGTATTATACGAGTTTTACTGTATATATTTATTTCTTTTTAGGTTACAACTTATTTTCGGTGTCTAGTGGATAGGATGGGTCATAAGCTGTAATATTTAATTAAATTTTCTTGTGAACAACCTCAATGGCTTCATTTTTTTAAAAATCTTGGTCCCATGTGATTTTTGCATTATACAAGTTTTTACTGTATATATATTTATATCTTTTTAGGTTACTGGTTATTTTCGGTGTCTACTGGATAGGATCGGTGATAATCTGTAATCTTTGAAATATATTTTCTTCTGAATAACGTCAATGGCTTCATTTTTTAAAAAATTCTTGGTCCCACGTGATTCCGCATTATACAAGTTCTACTTATATACTTATTTCTTTTTAGGTTACTACATATTTTCGGTGTCTACTGGATAGGGTCGGTCATAATTTGCAATATTTAAATCAATTTTCTTGTGAACAACCTCAGTGGCTTCATTTTTTAAAAATCTTGGTCCCACGTGATTTTTGCATTATACAAGTTTTACTGTATATATTTATTTCTTTTTAGGTTACTACTTATTTTCGGTGTCTACTGGATAGAATCGGTGATAATTGTAATTTTTTACATAAATTTTCTTGTGAACAACCTCAATGGCTTCATTTTTTTGAAAATTCTAGGTCCCACGTGATTCCGCATAATACAACTTTTACCGTGTATATTTATTTCTTTTTATGTTACAACTTATTTTCGGTGACTACTGGATAGGGTCGGTCATAATCTGTAATTTTTTTAATACATTTTCTTGTGAACAACCTCAATGGCTTCATTTTTTGAAAATTCTTGGTCCCACGTGAATCCGCATTATATAAGTTTTACTGTATATATTTATTTCTTTTTAGGTTACAACTGATTTTCGGTGTCTACTGGATAGAGTCGGTCATAATGTGTAATATTTGAAATTAATTTTTTGTGAACAATCTCAATGGCTCCATTTTTTTAAATTTCTAGGTCCCACGTGATTCCGCATTATACAAGTTTTACTGTATATATTTATTTCTTTTTAGGATACAACTTATTTTCGGTGTCTACTGGATAGGTTCGGTCGTAATCTGTAATTTTTAAAATAAAATTTCTTGTGAACAACCTCAATGGCTTCATTTTATTTAAATTTCTTGGTCCCACGTGATTCCGCATTATACAAGTTTTACTGTATATATTTATGACTTTTTAGAATACAACTTATTTTCAGTGTCTACTGGATAGGGTCAGTCATAGTCTGTATTTTTTAAATAAATTTTCTTGTGAACAACATCAATGTCTTCATTTTTTTGAAAATTCTTGGCCCCACGTGATTCCGCATTATACAATTTTTACTTTATGTATTTATTTCTTTTTAGGTTACACCTAATTTTCGGTGTCTACTGGATAGGCTCGGTCATAATCAGTAACTTTTTAAATAAATTTTATTGTGAATAATCACAATGGCTTCATATTTTTTTAAAGTTCTTGGTCCAACGTGATTCCGCGTTATACAAGTTTTACTGTATATTTTATTTTTTTTTATGTTACAACTTTTTTCGTTGTCTACTGGTTAGGGTCAGTCATAATCTGTAATTTTTTAAATAAATTTTCTTGTGAACATCCTCAATGGCTTCATTTTTTGAAAATTCTTTGTCCCACGTGATTCCGCATTATACAAGTTTTACTGTATATATATATTTCTTTTTAGGTTACAACTTATTTTCGGTGTCTACTGGATAGGGTCGGTCATAATCTGTAATTTTTCAAATTGTTTCTTGTGAACAACCTCAATGACTGCATTTTTTTGAAAATTCTTGGTCCACGTGTTTCCGCATTATACAAGTTTTACTGTATATATTTATTTTTTTTGGGTTATAACTTATTTTGGTGTCTACAGGATAGGGTCGGTCATAATCTGTAATTTTTAAAATAAAGTTTCTTGTGAACAACCTCAATGGCTTCATTTTTTTTAAAAAAACTTGGTCCGACGTGATTTCTGCATTATACAAGTTTTACTGTATATATTTATATCTTTTTAGGTTACAGCTTATTTTCGGCGTCTACTGGATAGGATCGGTGATAATTTGTAATCTTTGAAATATATTTTCTTCTGAATGACGTCAATGGCTTCATTTTTTTTAAAATTCTTGGTCCCACGTGATTCCGCATTATACAAGTTCTACTTATATATTTATTTCTTTTTAGGTTACTACATATTTTCGGTGTCTACTGGATAGGGTCTGTCATAATGTGTAATATTTGAAATTAATTTACTTGTGAACAACCTCAAAGGCACATTTTTTTTAAATTTCTAGATCCAACGTGATTCCGCATTATACAAGTTTTAGAGTATATATTTATTTCTTTTTAGGTTACAACTTATTTTTGGTGATGCTGGATAAGGTCGGTCATAATCTGTACATTTTTTAATAAATTTTCTTGTGAACAACCTCAATGGCTTCATTTTTTTGAAAGTTCTTGGTCCCATGTTATTCGCATTATACAAGTTTTACTGTATATATTTATTTCTTTTTAGGTTACAACTAATTTTCCGTGTCTACTGGATAGGGTCGGTCATAATCTGTAATTTTTTAAATAAATTTTCTTGTGAACAACCTGAATGGCTTTTTTTTTATTCTTGGTCTCAAGTGATTCCGCATTATACAAGTTTTACTGTATATATTTATTTCTTTTTAGGTTACTACATATTTTCGGTGTCTACTGGATAGGGTCGGTCATAATTTGAAATATTTAAAAAAAAAATTTTGTGAACAACCTGTATCGCTTCATTTTTTTTAAAATCTTGATCCCACGTGATTTTTGCATTATACAAGTTTTACTGTATATATTTATTTCTTTTTAAGTTACTACTTATTTTCGGTGTCTACTGGATAAAATCGGTGATAATTGTAATTTTTTACATAAATTTTCTTGTGAACAGCCTCAATGGCTTCATTTTTTTGAAAATTATTGGTCCCACGTGATTCCGCAATATACAAGTTTTACTGTATATATTTATTTCTTTTCATGTTACGACTTATTTTCGGTGTCTACTGGATAGGGTCGGTCATAATATGTAATATTTGAAATTAATTTTCTTGTGAACAACCTCAATGGCTCCATTTTTTTAAAATTTCTAGGTCCCACGCGATTCCGCATTATACAAGATTTACTGTATATATTTATTTCTTTTTAGGTTACAACTTATTTTCGGTGTCTACTGGATTGGGTCGGTCATAAACTGTAATTTTTTTTCTTCTTCTTCTTCTTCTTCCTTCCAAGTATTAGGCCAAGGCCTGTTACGATCCTATAGAAATTTTTCCCTCCAGCGTTTCATAGGACGGCCCAGTGATCTTCGTCCTCTTGGTACATAATTATAAACAGCTTTGGGGATCCGATTTGAACTCATTCTTTCAAGATGGTGTTTCCAATTTAGTTGGTACTGTTTAATATATTCCAAAATTGGCGTAGTCTTCAATTCTTTTAAGATATCGGTTTTCCTTTTCCGGTCCCATCTGGTCTAACCCGCTGTTCTGCGCATGAATCTCATTTCACAAGCCGTTATTCTGCTTTCATATTGTTTTTTTAGTGTCCATGCCTCACTACCATAGGTCAACACTGGTCTAGCCAAAGTGTTATATAAACGTAATCTGGTGTTTTTTTGTACAAGGGATGGTTTCATAACTTGATTAATAATTCCTAAACTTTTATTATAACTAGTAACTTTTTCAGGGATATCTTTTTCATCCCAGATAGAGAGATAATATCCAAGATATTTAAATTGATTAGATCTCTCTAAAATTTTATTCTGGAGACAGATTTTACTTTGTATGGGGTCCTTCCCATGAAATGCCATAATTTTAGTTTTGTTAGTTGATATTTCCATATTAAATTTGGCACCTATTTTTTGTAAATTATAAATTGATCGTTGCAAATCATTTTCGGAAAGTGCCAGAAGAGCTAAATCGTCTGCAAAAAGAATAGCATCGAGTTTGAGGTTCCTATTGATGGGTATATATCCTCTGTAATTTTTTAAATACAATTTTCTTGTGAACAACCTCAATGGCTTCATTTTTTTAAAATTCCTGGTCCCACGTGATTCCGCATTATAGAAGTTATACTGTATATATTTATTTCTTTTTAGGTTACAACTTATTTTCGGTGTCTACTGGACAGGGTCGGTCATAATCTGTAATTTTTTTAATAAATTTTCTTGTGAACAACCTGAATGGCTTTTTTTTATTCTTGGTCTCAATGATTCCGCATTATACAAGTTTTACTGTATATATTTATTTCTTTTTATGTTACTACATATTTTCGGTGTCTACTGGATAGAGTCGGTCATAATTTGAAATATTTAAAAAAAAATTTTTGTGGACAACCTGAATGGCTTAATTTTTTTTAAAAATCTTGATCCCACGTGATTTTTGCATTATACAAGTTTTACTGTATATATTTATTTCTTTTTACGTTACTACTTATTTTCGGTGTCTACTGGATAGAATCGGTGATAATTGTAATTTTTTACATACATTTTCTTGTGAACAACCTCAATGGCTTCATTTTTTTGAAAATTCTTGGTCCCACGTGATTCCGCAATATACAAGTTTTACTGTATATATTTATTTCTTTTTATGTTACAACTTATTTTCGGTGTCTACTGGATAGGGTCGGTCATAATGTGTAATATTTGAAATTAATTTTCTTGTGAACAACCTCAATGGCTCCATTTTTTTAAAATTTCTAGGTCCCACGTGATTCCGCATTATACAAGTTTTACTGTATATATTTATTTCTTTTTAGGTTACAAATTATTTTCGGTGTCTACTGGATTGGGTCGGTCATAAACTGTAATTTTTTAAATACATTTTCTTGTGAACAACCTCAATGGCTTCATTTTTTAGAAATTTCTTAGTCCCACGTGATTCCTCATTATACAAGTTTTACTGTTTATATTTATTTCTTTTTAGGTTACAACTTATTTTCGGTGTCTACTGGATAGGGTCTGTCATAATCTGTAATTTTTTAAATAAATTTTCTTGTGAACAACCTCAATGGCTTCATTTTTTGAAAATTCCTGGTCCCACGTGATTCCGCATTATACAAGTTTTACTGTGTATATTTATTTCTTTTTAGGTTACAACTTATTTTCCGTGTCTACTGGATAGGTTCGGTCATAATGTGTAATATTTGAAATTAATTTACTTGTGAACAACCTCAAAGGCCCCATTCTTTTTTAAATTTCTAGGTCCCACGTGATTCCGCATTATACAAGTTTTACTGTATATATTTATTTCTTGTTAGGTTGCAACTTATTTTCGGTGTTTACTGGATAGGATCGATGATAATCTGTAATCTTTGTAATGTATTTTCTTCTGGATAACGTCGATGGCTTCATTGTTTTCAAAATTATTGGTCCCACGTGATTCGGCATTATACAAGTTCTACTTATATATTTATTTCCTTTTAGGTTACTACTTATTTTCGGTGTCTACTGGATAGAATCGGTGATAATCTGTAATTTTTTACATAAATTTTCTTGTGAACAACCTCAATGGCTTCATTTTTTTAAATTTCTTGGTCCCACGTGATTCCGCATTATACAAGTTTTACTGTATATATTTATTTCTTTTTAGGTTACTACTTATTTTCGGTGTCTACTGGATAGGGTCGGTCATAATATGTAAATTATTATATACATTTTCTTTTGAACAACCTCAATGGCTTCATTTTTTTGAAATTTCTTGGTCCCACGTGATTCCGCATTATACAAGTTTTACTGTATATATTTATTCCTTTTTAGGTTACAACTTATTTTCGGTGTCTACTGGATAGGGTTGGTTATAATCTGTCCGATTGAGGGTTTTTCTACTTTGCAGCGCTTGCCCTTTTACCAGCCGGCTGCTGGCCGCTCACATCCACATGTGTCAATCACAGAGGTAGATGATCAACAGCCAGTGCGGGGGTGACATGTGGTTAGCATGTCGAGTCCCCCAGCCGTTATAGCTGGTTTCCTCAACCTGGAGCCGCTACTTATTGTAGCTACCCAATTGCCTCACGATGCTGGGTGGGCACCGGTCCCATACTGTTCGAAATACCATGAGCAAATTTCTTCCCCCATGGAGACTCGAACCAGCGCAAGTCCCGTAGCTGTGCGCCAATGCTTCCTACCTTAACCGCTCGGCTAATTTCTTAAATAAATTTTCTTGTGAACAACCTCAATGGCTCCATTTTTTAAATTTCTTGGTCCCACGTGATTCCGCATTACACACGTTTTACTGTATAAATGTATTTATTTTTAGGTTACAACTTATTTTCGGTCTCTAGTGGATAGGGTCTGTCATAAACTGTAATATTTAAATAAATTTTCTTGTGAACAACCTCAATGGCTTGATTTTTTTGAAAATTTTTTGTCCCACGTGATTTTTGCATTATACAAGTTTTACTGTATATATTTATTTCTTTTTAGGTTACTGCTTATTTTCGGTGTCTACTGGATAGAATCGGTGATAATCTGTAATCTTTGAAATATATTTTCTTCTGAATAACGTCAATGGCTTCATTTTTTGAAAATTCTTGGTCCCACGTGATTCCGCATTACACACGTTTTACTGTATATATTTATTTATTTTTAGGTTACAACTTATTTTAGGTCTCTAGTGGATAGGATCTGTCATAAACTGTAATATTTAAATAAATTTTCTTGTGAACAACCTCAATGGCTTCATTTTTTGAAAATTTTTTGTCCCACGTGATTTTTGCATTATACAAGTTTTACTGTATATATTTATTTCTTTTTAGGTTACTGCTTATTTTCGGTGTCTACTGGATAGGATCGGTGATAATCTGTAATCTTTGATATATATTTTTTTCTGAATAACGTCAATGGCTTCATTTTTTGAAAATTCTTGGTCCCACGTGATTCCGCATTACACACGTTTTACTGTATATATTTATTTATTTTTAGGTTACAACTTATTTTAGGTCTCTAGTGGATAGGATCTGTCATAAACTTTAATATTTAATCCCTATTAGGTTCGTCTTCCGGGCATATAGGCCGTGGTCCAGTCGTTCTTCTACTCGACGTTTCGTCTACTGCTGCGGTAGATATCTTCAGGAGATACTGCGTGCTCTCTGTGAACTCCTCAACAGTCGGCTGCAGACTGGCTGGTCGTTGGAAACTCCCTCCCTATTTATAGGCACGCCCCTGGTGGAGAGGCGGTTTACTACGCGGTCCGTGTTGCGTGCTGTTTTGTCCAGGCTGTCGCTAGCAGAAGTCATAGGCTTCGTTGTCGTATTGTGCAGTGCCGGGATCCAGATTTTGTTTATCTTCATGGTTTCTTCTTTTTTGTTAAGGAATTTTTGTGTTTATATATTTCAAAGGCTTCTCTGTACAGTCTGGTGTAATAATGTGATGTTTGGGACAATACCTGTGTTTCTTCGAATCTTATTATATGTTCTTGGTTGTTCATCCAGTGTTCCGCTACGGCTGATTTTTCCTTTTGTTTTAGTCTGCAATGCCTCTTGTGTTCTTGCAATCTTGTGGTAACCATTCTTTTTGTTGTGCCGATATAAACCTGTCCACAACTGCAAGGGATCCGATATATACCGGCAGTACTTAACGGATCTCTTGTATATTTTGGCTGGGCGCAGTATATTGCTGATTTTTTGTGTTGGCTTGTAGGTTGTAGATATGTTATATTTATTTAATATTCGACCAATTCTCTCCGTTATTGTCTTGATATATGGCAGGTACACCTTACCCTTTGCCTCCTCCTTGTTCCCGTTTTCGGATTTGTATTTATTGGGATTTATGGCTCGGCGAAAATCTGTTTTGCTGTATCCATTGGATTGAAACGCTGCTTGGAGATGATTAATTTCTTCTTGTAGATACTGTGGTTCCGAAATCCTTTTGGCTCGTTCCACCAGGGTTTTAATTATTCCGCGTTTTTGTCTGGGATGATGGTTGGACCGCTTATGTAGGTATCTGTCTGTGTGAGTCTTTTTCCTGTATACCTTGTGTCCAAGTGTCATGTCTTGGTTTCGAATTACTAAAACATCCAAAAACGGTAGACTGTTGTTCTCTTCTCTTTCCAGGGTGAATTGGATGCTGGGACAAATACCATTTAAATGTTGCCTGAAGTTATCAAGTTCTTCTTCACCATGCTCCCAAATGACGAATGTGTCGTCCACATATCTCAGCCAAACTGAAGGTCTTAATGTAGCATTCTCCAAGGCCTGTTTTTCAAATTTTTCCATGTAAAAATTGGCTATTACGGGGCTTAATGGACTTCCCATGGCCACGCCATCTATTTGCTCGTAGAATATTCCTCTCCATTGGAAATACGTTTCTGTGAGGCATATGTTATACAGCGCTACTATGTCTGGGGGAAAGAGTTCTTGCAAGTATGTCATAGTGTCTGGGATAGGTATCTTAGTAAATAAAGAAACCACATCGAAGCTTATTATTTTATCGTTTGGCTTGAGTTTCAGAGCGTCTATTTTTTTTTCTATGAAGTGCGTGGAGTCTTTTACAAACGTGTCAGTTTTTTCCAATATACGGTTTCAATAGTGAGGCGAGAAACTTGGCGAGTTCATATGTAGGTGATCCAATGGCCGAAACAATAGGTCTGAGTGGTGTTCCTTCCTTATGTATCTTTGGTAATCCATACAATCTTGGTGACAGTGCTTCTGATTTGTACAATCCTCGTTTAGTGTCTTCATCAAGTGTGGAGCTCTTGATAAGTTTATTGGATTTACGTAGAACTCTTGCTGTAGGATCAGTTTTAAGAATCTTGTATGTCTCTGGATCTAAAAGCTGTTGCATTTTCTGGTTGTATTGTTTTGTTTCCATGATGACGGTGGCATTTCCTTTATCTGCAGGAAGAACGATGATGTCTTTGTCTTAGTTTAGATTATGTAAAGCTACTTTTTCTTTTCGTGATAAATTACTCACCGGTGGTTTGGTTTTACGGAGAATGCGAGACACTTCGCCCCTTATTTTCCTCACTCTGATGAATAGGCAGCTGCATTATTCCGGCTTCTACATTGTAGAAGAACGACTGGACCACGGCCTATATGCCCGGAAGACGAACCTAATAGGGATCAAGACGCCGGCCGTGAAAGCCTACAGTTATATGTAATATTTAAATAAATTTTCTTGTGAACAACCTCAATGGCTTCATTTTTTCGAAAAATCTTATACCCACGTGATTTTTGCATTATACAAGTTTTACTGTATATATTTATTTCTTTTTAGGTTACAACTTATTTTCGGTGTCTACTGGTTAGGGTCGGTTATAATCTGTATTTTTTTAAAAAAGTTTCTTGTGAACAACTTCAATGGCTTCAATTTTTTTTAATTTCTCGGTCCCACGTGATTCCGCATTATACAAGTTTTACTGTATATATTTATAACTATTTAGGTTGCAACTTATTTTCGGTCTCTACTGGATCGGGTGAGTCATAATCTGTAATTTTTAAAATAAAGTTTCTTGTGAACAATCTCAATGGCTTCATTTTTTAGAAATATCTTGGTCCCACGTGATTCCGCATTATACAAGTTTTACTATATATATTTATTTCTTTTTAGATTACAACTTATTTTCGGTGTCTACTGGATAGGGTCTGTCATAATCTGTAATTTTTTAAATAAATTTTCTTGTGAACAACCTCAATGGTTTCATTTTTTGAAAATTCTTGGTCCCACGTGATTCCACATTATACAAGTTTTACTGTATATATTTATTTCTTTTTAGGTTAAAACTTTTTTTCGGTGTCTACTGGATAGCGTCGGTCATAATGTGTAATATTTGAAATTAATTTTCTTGTGAACAACCTCAATGGCTCCATTTTTGGCAACTTTTTTAAATTTCTAGGTCTGACTTGATTCCGCATTATACAAGTTTTACTGTATATATTTATTTCTTTTTAGGTTACAACTTATTTTCGGTGTCTACTGGATAGGGTCGGTCATAATCTGTAATTTTTTTAATAAATTTTCTTGTGAACAACCTCAATGTCTTCATTTTTTTTTAAATTTCTTGGTCCCACGTGATTCCGCATTATACAAGTTTTACTGTATATATTTATTTCTTTTTAGGTTACTACTTATTTTCGGTGTCTACTGGATAGGGTCGGTCATAATATGTAAATTATTATATACATTTTCTTTTGAACAACCTCAATGGCTTCATTTTTTTGAAATTTCTTGGTCCCACGTGATTCCGCATTATACAAGTTTTACTGTATATATTTATTCCTTTTTAGGTTACAACTTATTTTCGGTGTCTACTGGATAGGGTTGGTTATAATCTGTCCGATTGAGGGTTTTTCTACTTTGCAGCGCTTGCCCTTTTACCAGCCGGCTGCTGGCCGCTCACATCCACATGTGTCAATCACAGAGGTAGATGATCAACAGCCAGTGCGGGGGTGACATGTGGTTAGCATGTCGAGTCCCCCAGCCGTTATAGCTGGTTCCTCAACCTGGAGCCGCTACTTATTGTAGCTACCCAATTGCCTCACGATGCTGGGTGGGCACCGGTCCCATACTGTTCGAAATACCATGAGCAAATTTCTTCCCCCATGGAGACTCGAACCAGCGCAAGTCCCGTAGCTGTGCGCCAATGCTTCCTACCTTAACCGCTCGGCTAATTTCTTAAATAAATTTTCTTGTGAACAACCTCAATGGCTCCATTTTTAAATTTCTTGGTCCCACGTGATTCCGCATTACACACGTTTTACTGTATAAATGTAATTATTTTTAGGTTACAACATATTTTCGGTCTCTAGTGGATAGGGTCTGTCATAAACTGTAATATTTAAATAAATTTTCTTGTGAACAACCTCAATGGCTTGATTTTTTTGAAAATTTTTTGTCCCACGTGATTTTTGCATTATACAAGTTTTACTGTATATATTTATTTCTTTTTAGGTTACTGCTTATTTTCGGTGTCTACTGGATAGAATCGGTGATAATCTGTAATCTTTGAAATATATTTTCTTCTGAATAACGTCAATGGCTTCATTTTTGAAAATTCTTGGTCCCACGTGATTCCGCATTACACACGTTTTACTGTATATATTTATTTATTTTTAGGTTACAACTTATTTTAGGTCTCTAGTGGATAGGATCTGTCATAAACTGTAATATTTAAATAAATTTTCTTGTGAACAACCTCAATGGCTTCATTTTTTGAAAATTTTTTGTCCCACGTGATTTTTGCATTATACAAGTTTTACTGTATATATTTATTTCTTTTTAGGTTACTGCTTATTTTCGGTGTCTACTGGATAGGATCGGTGATAATCTGTAATCTTTGATATATATTTTTTTCTGAATAACGTCAATGGCTTCATTTTTTGAAAATTCTTGGTCCCACGTGATTCCGCATTACACACGTTTTACTGTATATATTTATTTATTTTTAGGTTACAACTTATTTTAGGTCTCTAGTGGATAGGATCTGTCATAAACTTTAATATTTAATCCCTATTAGGTTCGTCTTCCGGGCATATAGGCCGTGGTCCAGTCGTTCTTCTACTCGACGTTTCGTCTACTGCTGCGGTAGATATCTTCAGGAGATACTGCGTGCTCTCTGTGAACTCCTCAACAGTCGGCTGCAGACTGGCTGGTCGTTGGAAACTCCCTCCCTATTTATAGGCACGCCCCTGGTGGAGAGGCGGTTTACTACGCGGTCCGTGTTGCGTGCTGTTTTGTCCAGGCTGTCGCTAGCAGAAGTCATAGGCTTCGTTGTCGTATTGTGCAGTGCCGGGATCCAGATTTTGTTTATCTTCATGGTTTCTTCTTTTTTGTTAAAGGAATTTTTGTGTTTATATATTTCAAAGGCTTCTCTGTACAGTCTGGTGTAATAATGTGATGTTTGGGACAATACCTGTGTTTCTTCGAATCTTATTATATGTTCTTGGTTGTTCATCCAGTGTTCCGCTACGGCTGATTTTTCCTTTTGTTTTAGTCTGCAATGCCTCTTGTGTTCTTGCAATCTTGTGGTAACCATTCTTTTTGTTGTGCCGATATAAACCTGTCCACAACTGCAAGGGATCCGATATATACCGGCAGTATCTTTGGCTGGGCGCAGTATATTGCTGATTTTTTGTGTTGGCTTGTAGGTTGTAGATATGTTATATTTATTTAATATTCGACCAATTCTCTCCGTTATTGTCTTGATATATGGCAGGTACACCTTACCCTTTGCCTCCTCCTTGTTCCCGTTTTCGGATTTGTATTTATTGGGATTTATGGCTCGGCGAAAATCTGTTTTGCTGTATCCATTGGATTGAAACGCTGCTTGGAGATGATTAATTTCTTCTTGTAGATACTGTGGTTCCGAAATCCTTTTGGCTCGTTCCACCAGGGTTTTAATTATTCCGCGTTTTTGTCTGGGATGATGGTTGGACCGCTTATGTAGGTATCTGTCTGTGTGAGTCTTTTTCCTGTATACCTTGTGTCCAAGTGTCATGTCTTGGTTTCGAATTACTAAAACATCCAAAAACGGTAGACTGTTGTTCTCTTCTCTTTCCAGGGTGAATTGGATGCTGGGACAAATACCATTTAAATGTTGCCTGAAGTTATCAAGTTCTTCTTCACCATGCTCCCAAATGACGAATGTGTCGTCCACATATCTCAGCCAAACTGAAGGTCTTAATGTAGCATTCTCCAAGGCCTGTTTTTCAAATTTTTCCATGTAAAAATTGGCTATTACGGGGCTTAATGGACTTCCCATGGCCACGCCATCTATTTGCTCGTAGAATATTCCTCTCCATTGGAAATACGTTTCTGTGAGGCATATGTTATACAGCGCTACTATGTCTGGGGGAAAGAGTTCTTGCAAGTATGTCATAGTGTCTGGGATAGGTATCTTAGTAAATAAAGAAACCACATCGAAGCTTATTATTTTATCGTTTGGCTTGAGTTTCAGAGCGTCTATTTTTTTTTCTATGAAGTGCGTGGAGTCTTTTACAAACGTGTCAGTTTTTCCAATATACGGTTTCAATAGTGAGGCGAGAAACTTGGCGAGTTCATATGTAGGTGATCCAATGGCCGAAACAATAGGTCTGAGTGGTGTTCCTTCCTTATGTATCTTTGGTAATCCATACAATCTTGGTGACAGTGCTTCTGATTTGTACAATCCTCGTTTAGTGTCTTCATCAAGTGTGGAGCTCTTGATAAGTTTATTGGATTTACGTAGAACTCTTGCTGTAGGATCAGTTTTAAGAATCTTGTATGTCTCTGGATCTAAAAGCTGTTGCATTTTCTGGTTGTATTGTTTTGTTTCCATGATGACGGTGGCATTTCCTTTATCTGCAGGAAGAACGATGATGTCTTTGTCTTAGTTTAGATTATGTAAAGCTACTTTTTCTTTTCGTGATAAATTACTCACCGGTGGTTTGGTTTTACGGAGAATGCGAGACACTTCGCCCCTTATTTCCTCAATCTGATGAATAGGCAGCTGCATTATTCCGGCTTCTACATTGTAGAAGAACGACTGGACCACGGCCTATATGCCCGGAAGACGAACCTAATAGGGATCAAGACGCCGGCCGTGAAAGCCTACAGTTATATGTAATATTTAAATAAATTTTCTTGTGAACAACCTCAATGGCTTCATTTTTTCGAAAAATCTTATACCCACGTGATTTTTGCATTATACAAGTTTTACTGTATATATTTATTTCTTTTTAGGTTACAACTTATTTTCGGTGTCTACTGGTTAGGGTCGGTTATAATCTGTATTTTTTTAAAAAAGTTTCTTGTGAACAACTTCAATGGCTTCAATTTTTTTTAATTTCTCGGTCCCACGTGATTCCGCATTATACAAGTTTTACTGTATATATTTATAACTATTTAGGTTGCAACTTATTTTCGGTCTCTACTGGATCGGGTGAGTCATAATCTGTAATTTTTTAAAATAAAGTTTCTTGTGAACAATCTCAATGGCTTCATTTTTTAGAAATATCTTGGTCCCACGTGATTCCGCATTATACAAGTTTTACTATATATATTTATTTCTTTTTAGATTACAACTTATTTTCGGTGTCTACTGGATAGGGTCTGTCATAATCTGTAATTTTTTAAATAAATTTTCTTGTGAACAACCTCAATGGTTTCATTTTTTGAAAATTCTTGGTCCCACGTGATTCCACATTATACAAGTTTTACTGTATATATTTATTTCTTTTTAGGTTAAAACTTTTTTCGGTGTCTACTGGATAGCGTCGGTCATAATGTGTAATATTTGAAATTAATTTTCTTGTGAACAACCTCAATGGCTCCATTTTTTTAAATTTCTAGGTCTGACTTGATTCCGCATTATACAAGTTTTACTGTATATATTTATTTCTTTTTAGGTTACAACTTATTTTCGGTGTCTACTGGATAGGGTCGGTCATAATCTGTAATTTTTTTAATAAATTTTCTTGTGAACAACCTCAATGTCTTCATTTTTTTTTAAATTTCTTGGTCCCACGTGATTCTGCATTATACAAGTTTTACTGTATATATTTATTTCTTTTTAGGTTACAACTTATTTTCGGTGTCTACTGGATAGGGTCGGTCATAATCTGTAACTTTTTAAATAAATTTTCTTGTGAACAACCTCAATGTCTTCATTTTTTTCAATTTCTTCGCCCCACGTGATTCCGCATTATACAAGTTTTACTGTATATTTCTTTCTTTTTAGGTGACAACTTATTTTTGGTGTCTACTGGATAGGGTCTGTCATAATCTGTAATATTTTAAATAAATTTTATTGTGAATAATCACAATGGCTTCATTTTTTGAAAGTTCTTGGTCCCATGTTATTCCGCATTATACACGTTTTACTGTACATATTAATTTCTTTTTAGGTTACAACTAATTTTCCGTGTCTACTGGATAGAATCGGTGATAATCTGTAATTTTTTACATAAATTTTCTTGTGAACAACCTCAATGGCTTCATTTTTTGAAAATTCTTGGTCCCACGTGATTCCGCATTATACAAGTTTTACTGTATATATTTATTTCTTTTTAGGTTACAAGTTATTTTCGGTGTCCACTGGATAGTGTCGGTCATAATCTGTATTTTTTTTAAATAAATTTTCTTGTGAACAACCTCAATGGCTTCATTTTTTGAAAATTCTTGGTCCCACGTGATTCCGCATTATAAACGTTTTACTGTATATATTTATTTATTTCTAGGATACAATATATTTTCGGTGTCTACTGGATAGGGTCGTTCATAATCTGTAATTTTGGAAACACATTTTCTTTTGAACAACACCAGTGGCTTCATTTTTTTGAAATTTCTTGGTCCCACGTGATTCTGCATTATACAAGTTTTACTGTATATATTTATTTCTTTTTAGGTTACAACTTATTTTCGGTCTTTAGTGGATAGGGTCGGTCATAAACTGTAATATTTAAATATTTTTTTTTGTGAACAACCTCAATGGCTTCACTTTTTTTAAAAATCTTGGTCCCACGTGATTTTTGCATTATACCAGTTTTACTGTATATATTTATTTCTTTTCAGGTTACTGTTTTTTTTCGGTGTCTACTGGTTAGGATCGGTGATAATCTGTAATCTTTCAAATATATTTTCTTCTGAATAACGTCAATGGCTTCATTTTTTTAAATTCTTGGTCCCACGTGATTCCTCATTATACAAGTTCTACTTATATATTTATTTCTTGTTAGGTTACTACATATTTTCGGTGTCTACTGGATAGGGTCGGTCATAATTTGTAATATTTAAATAAATTTTCTTGTGAACAACCTCAATCGCTTCATTTTTTTGAAAAATCTTGATCCCACGTGATTTTTGCATTATACAAGTTTTACTGTATATATTTTTTTCTTTTTTACGTTACTACTTATTTTCGGTGTCTACTGGATAGAATCGGTGATAATTGTATTTTTTTACATAAATTTTGTTGTGAACAACCTCAATGGCTTCATTTTTTGAAAATTCTTGGTGCCACGTGATTCCGCATTATACAAGTTTTACTGTATATATTTATTTCTTTTTAGGTTACAACTTATTTTCGGTGTCCACTGGATAGTGTCGGTCATAATCTGTATTTTTTTAAATAAATTTTCTTGTGAACAACCTGAATGGCTCATTTTTTTTTAAATTCTTGGTCCCACGTGATTCCGCAATATAAAAGTTTTACTGTATATATTTATTTCTTTTTAGGTTACTGCTTATTTTCGGTGTCTACTGGATAGGATCGGTGATAATCTGTAATCTTTGAAATATATTTTCATCTGAATAACGTCAATGGCTTCATTTTTTGAAAATTCTTGGTCCCACGTGATTCCGCATTATACAAGTTCTACTGTATATTTACTTCTTTTTAGGTTACTACTTATTTTCGCTGTCTACTGGATAGAATCGGTGATAATCTGTAATTTTTTACATAAATTTTCTTGTGAACAACCTCAATGGCTTCATTTTTTTCAAGATTCTTGGTCCCACGTGATTCGGCATTATACAAGTTTTACTGTATATATTTCTTTCTTTTTAGGTTACAACTTATTTTCGGTGTCTACTGGATAGAGTCGGTTATAATCTGTCAGATTGAGGGATTTTTCCAATTTGCAGCGGTTGCCCTTTTACCAGCCGGCTGCTGGCCCTTCACATCCACATGTGTCAATCACAGAGGTAGATGATCAACAACCAGTGTAGGGGTGACATGTGGTTAGCATGTCGAGTCCCCCAGCCGTTATAGCTGGTTCCTCAACCTGGAGCCGCTACTTATTGTAGCTACCCAATTGCCTCACGATGCTGGGTGGGCACCTGTCCCATACTGCTGGAAATACCATGAGCAAAAATCTTCCCCCATGGAGACTCGAACCAGCGCAAGTCCCGTACCTCTGCGCCAATGCTTCCTACCTTAACCGCTCGGCTAATTTCTTAAATAAATTTTCTTGTGAACAACCTCAATGGCTTCATTTTTTTTTAATTTCTTGATCCCACGTGATTCCGCATTATACAAGTTTTAATGTATATATTTATTTCTTTTCAGGTTACAACTTATTTTCGGTCTCTGGTGGATAGGGTCGGTCATAAACTGCAATATTTAAATAAATTTTTTTGTGAACAACCTCAATGGCTTGATTTTTTTGAAAATTTTTTGTCCCACGTGATTTTTGCATTATACAAGTTTTACTGTATATATTTATTTCTTTTCAGGTTACTGCTTATTTTCGGTGTCTACTGGATAGGATCGGTGATAATCTGTAATCTTTGAAATATATTTTCTTCTGATTAACGTGAATGGCTTCATTTTTTTTTAATTCTTGGTCCCACGTGATTCCGCATTATACAAGTTCTATTTATATATTTATTTCTTTTTAGGTTACTACATATTTTCGGTGTCTACTGGATATGGTCGGTCATAATTTGTAATATTTAAATAAATTTGCTTGTGAACAACCTCAATGGCTTCATTTCTTTGAAAAATCTTATACCCACGTGATTTTTGCATTATACAAGTTTTACTGTATATATTTATTTCTCTTTAGGTTACTACTTATTTTCTGTGTGTACTGGATAGAATCGGTGATAATTGCAATTTTTTACATAAATGTTCTTGTGAACAACCTCAATGGCTTCATTTTTTTTAATATTCTTGGTCCCACGTGATTCCGCATTATACAAGTTTTACTGTATATATTTATTTCTTTTTAGGTTACAACTTATTTTCGGTGACTACTGGATATTACCGGTCATAATCTGTATTTTTTTTAATAAATTTTCTGATGAACAACCTCAATGGCTTCATTTTTAAAAAAAATCTTGGTACCACATGATTCCGCTTTATACAAGTTTTACTGTATATATTTATTTCTTTTTATGTTACAACTTATTTTCGGTGTCTACTGGATAGGGTCAGTCATAATCTGTAATTTCTTTAATATATTTTCTTGTGAACAACCTCAATGGCTTCATTTTTTGAAAATTCTTGGTCCGAAGTGATTCCGCATTATACAATTTTTACTGTATATATTTATTTCTTTTTAGGTTACAACTTATTTTCGGTGTCTGCTGGATAGGGTCGGTCATAATCTGTAGTTTTTTAAATAAATTTTCTTGTGAACAACTTCAATGGCTTCATTTTTCTGAAAATCCTTGGTCCCACGTGATTCCGCATTTTACAAGTTTTACTGTATATATTTATTTCTTTTTAGGTTACTACTTATATTCGATATCTACTGGATAGGATCGGTTAATTAATTTTTCTTCTACTATAAATATCATTACGACATTATATTATGTATCTGGAATTGATGGTTTCTTTGTAAAGCATTAATAATTTTAATATATATATATATATATATATATATATATATATTCATTAATAGTGAGTGGAGAACATATATTTAACGACTCACCTCACATAATTTCAAATTGCTTTGATACCGGCGGTTCCAGGCAATATCTTGTCTAAAGAACATTTTAGGAATATTAAAAATTGTGAAATTGAAAAATCAGCAATAATTGCTGCACATAGTTTGCTAGAACATCATAAAATTGAAAAAGAGGAAAACTTTTGAAACAATTGGATAAACTGTTGGAATTGACAATTTGGGAAAAGATATTCATTCAGGAGAATAAATATCGATCTATGAACTTCGATATTCCGGTGGATAAAAGTTTAATTGAAAAGTTTATAATCTCAACCAAAGATGGCAGCACAAGAGGTGATGTCCTTGTGCTACGGTTTATTATACAGCGTGTCGCGCCCGACGTGACGCGAATTCGCGTTTCGCTCTGCGTGATGCTGGTTTCGCATGGAGCGCATACGCTACAGCGCTTATGTTTATGGAATTGTCGCCAGATGGCACCACATATATGGAAAATCAAAATGACCAACGTTCATAATAAATTTCCAAATGTGTTTACAAAAACTAATGTATACAAACCTGTCCCTGCATAACCTAATAAAATTAATTACATACACACTATTTAGTAAACTATAAACAAATTTGATGTACGTTAACTGACCCATCGGAATCTAACAAAATGAAGTGATTGAACATTTATTTCTTCAAATATGGTTTGGAATTAAATGCAAATGTTGGTCATTCACACATATGTCCTGTCATCAGGTGGATTTAATTTTATGAGCGTTCACGTATGCCAACTTCAATTCTAATAAAGAACTTTGAAAATAAATTGAGAGAAAAAGTCATAATTTGTGTACATAGATAAACATATTAAAATTCTTCATAAAAAAAGTTTCACGTGTCGTTGCAAAACGTTTAAAATAGTTCGAAATATTAGTATAGACAGAAAAAGTACCTAGAGCAACAGCATCATATGAATGTTGTATGGAAAATTATAGAATAAATGATTCTTTAGTTCTTAAATAAACATATGGTTGATGAATAAACCAAATTTTAGAATACTTCAGATTTTCGACTGAGCAGTTTTATCAGGTTTTGAATTTAATAGAAGACGAAATTTATGCACATCCATAATACCCCCCCCCATATAAATATTTACAGCTTTTATTTATCTCTTGACTAAGTTCAAGCCAAAATAACTTTTTTCTGTACATCTCTGTACTCCTTCATGCTCATATTGTCTAAAACATGTATGGAACTCAATGATTTGCAACAAAATCATCTAACTTTCGTCGTTAAAATTGGAAAGTTATAAAACAAGTACTGTATTTCCGACATTTTGTTATAAAATCTTAGTTTGTTTTTAGCAATTACACCAATGAGTACGGGTAATATCTTCTATATTCTTTGTTTGCGCTGGCAAATTGCGTCCTGGATTCAAGAGATTCCAAAACACGACGCGACATATTAGCGAAATTTTTTTTGCGCCAGCAATTTGCGTTGTAGATAAACCACTTCCATTTAAATACATGGGGAGCAATTTTTGCGCTGGCGCGTTGCGTCGTAGATAAACCACAGCATTAGAGAAATCAACAACCAGAGAATTTCATCAGTGGAAGCGATGACCATGACATGACTGAAGAGGGACAAGATATTGTCTGGAACCGCCGGTATCAAAGCAATTTGAAATTATATGAGGTGAGTCGTTAAAAATATGTTCTCCACTCACTATTAATGAATATGTATATATATATATTTAAAATTATTAATGCTTTACAAAGAAACCATCAATTCCAGATACATAATATAATGTCGTAATGATATTTATAGTAGAAGAAAAATTAATTTAAAAAGCGACCTGTCTGTTGGACTACTGACTACAGTTCATGGAGTCTGCGTTTGATTCCTGGTCACACCACGTGAGTTTTTGCTTAAAGGGAATTATTCCTGTTGGCCTCAAATGGTCTGGATTTAGGTTAAGTTTTTGTTTAAGGAGTCTCGCGCCATAGCTGAGTGGTTAAGGCAAGATGCCTTGGCACAGAGGTGCGGGACTTGCACTAGTTCAAGACTCCGTGTGGGAAGAAATTTTCTCATGAAATTTCAGCCAGTATGAGACAAGTGCCACCCAGCATCATGAGGCATTTGGGTAGCTACAATAAGTATTGGTTCCATGTTGAGAAAACCAGCTATAACGGCTGGGGGACCCGATATGCTGATCACTAGAGCGCGGAATTTTATGAAATTTCATGTTTTAAACTATTTGTCAGAGTGCGCTGAGACTAAGTATCTTTACATTTCATGATGTGTAGAATCAAATAAGACCAACAAAAAACTTCATATTTCATAATATTTTAGCAAAATATTAATATTTTAGCAAAATATTAATATTTTAGTGAAAATTTCATACACCTTCATATTTTTCAACTTTCAAATTCCCGTACTTTTTTTTCAATAAAAGTTCTAGGAATTCGTTAAAATATTTCTTGAAATAAATGTATTTATGTAATTTTTGACAGTGTAACGTGGTAGACAAGTGAAAATTCTTCAGTATCCCTTCTGAACAAGATAGATAGATTTTATAAAAGCAAATAATTAGATGAGGAGTGACAGTGTTAGATGGAGGTTTTTGTCCTTAACTCGATCCCCAGACAAGAACATGAGCCTAGATAAGGAGAAGAATGTTGGAATATTCTATAGTCAGGTATAATAGCTTATTGCTACCTGAGAGCAGTTCTTTTTGTGAACAGATTACAGCATTTAAATATAGGAGAGACTGCTGGTAACTTGAAGCAGTAAAGTAAAGCAATCCCACTACAGGCCTCAAGAGGTCCTTGTGGTAGTAGGAGGATAAGGCTACCACTTTTTCTGGACAATCGGCACTTGATGTCAGCCCTGCATGACGGCTGCCTGTACCCCCAGAACAAGCGTCTGGTACTCATTTCCGTTTAAGTGGTTTGTGAAATTAGTAAAGTGCATGTAGCATGATACAAGTATGCTGCCTTAACATTGTGTGATGTTGAGCATAATTTTTCATCGTGCAAAACAATTTTGACCAACAGGCCTTATAGTTTACTATCAGAAAATATAGAAAATACTTCTGTGTATTACAAACAGAATTGATAATTGGATTGTTCAAAACACAATTAGACCAAGATTATGGACACAATGTTAAACCCATTTCATGAAAAAAAAATGTTAAAATAATTCTTAACTACATTTCACCATGTTTGAAGTTCAATATTAAATGTAACTTTAATTGCAAAGAGAGTTCTGAAACTATCCCTGGAATCAATTATGGACTAATAACTTTTAATATCTTGTTTCTCCAAATATGTCATCCGGAATGCTTTACTTGTATTTTAAATCGTCCAATTTAATGTTATTCTTACACTTGCATCTCCAGGAATTTAATATCTTTATGCAATGTAAAAACAGCAATAATCCAAACTATACCCGTTCTAAACTTTGTTAGTGCTATATTTCATGGAAACTCTTTGTTTTGGTTACAATGTTTTGTTTCTTGTATATGTTTGGGTTTCATAATTAAATATCATTCACTACATTAATTAATTTTTTATTAATTTATTTATTAAGTTTTTATTTATGAAGGTAAAGTGATTCCACTACAGTCTTGGGAGGCCTTTGGGGATAGTGGCATGTTGAAGCTCCCATCTTTCCAGACAATAGACACGAGATGTCTGCCGGATTGTCGGATCTACCTTATGGCCGCATTTGTGCCCAGAATATGCATCTAGTACTCACTTCCATTAGGATCTGAGACCCCAGGTCCACAATGCCACCAGAAGGTCTGGTCCAGCTAAAAATCTTGACAATATCGAGACTCGAACCCACGACTTTCCTGTTTGTACCACGTTTCCTTATACAACTACGCTATGGCGTGATCCATTAAAATTGTTTCAGATCATGAATATATTTTATATTGGGTCAGAATTAATGGAAAAGCTAATTAAAATTGAAATACAGTGAATATCTTGATTTCTTGAGCTATAAATAAGTTCTGTTTGTCTCATTTGTGTGCTGGTATGTACACTTATAAGTTATAATGGGCCTATGTACATAAATATATGTAAAAAGTTCAGAAAATTGTAGCTTCATAATATTTTTTGCGTCATAATTTTCATATTTTTCATATTTTGTCTTTACGATTTCATATTTTTCATGTAATTTTCTTCATATAATTCCTCGCTCTAGTGATCACACTTCACTCCTACACTGACAGGATGTCCATCTATCTCTGTGATTAACACATGTGGATGTGAGGCCAACAATTGGATGGAAGGTCAAAGGCCTAAGCGTGTCGTGCCTTGGAATTATTTGTTTCTTAAATACTACAGCAGTGAGAAATATGTTGTCTTCACTTTGCAAATTACATCTTCTTCATAAATAAGAAATCTGGGTTCAGGCATCTTGAATGACTTCAGTAACTGATTTGAAATGTGCCATCTTGACTCAAGATCTCTTCGGGAATCTGTTTCAATGGAATGAAAGACTCTATCAGTAGGAACAGTAAAAACACATTTCTATTGGACTTTTATAGGAGGAAAAAAATCACTGTGAGATATTTAATTTAAGATTATATTAAAATGTTTGATACCTCACCCCATATCCAGTCTTTACATTAAATATGTTCATTAAATTGTTGTGCTCTTAATATGTGAAGGGCACAAGGGAAAAAGCAGGTAAGTCAATTTTCCACAAAATCTAGAAAATTTATTTTTATTAAACAGTGTACCTATTTTTTTACCTGTATGCCAAAATTGGAATGCCCGTAACTAAACTATCTTTTACTGATGTTTTTATTATTAATTTAACACTTCTCACTGAAGGATAAATTATATTTGAAGAGAAAAATTTGCGTCCAGATCGCAACTCGCCTCAGTAGCTCAGTATGTAGAGTATTTGGCCCGGAAAGCCAAAGATCCCGGGTTCGAGTCTCGGTCTAGACGAAAATGTTTCTCTTTATATATAATTTATCTTTTACTGTTTGCACTTCCTAAAGGCAGTGCTTTCCATGGAGAATCTACTGACACCTTATACTCCATTTCGATAAAAATGTAACTTACCTGGCTGTTTCCTTGTACCCATCATGTGCAATCTATAAACACTTTAAATTTAAATTTTTTCATTAGATCAGATTTTCAGAGCAAGTGTCTTGGGTTTCCCAAACTCACAGATTGAAACTGTCCTGGATATGAGGCACCTTGGGAAGAAGTGAGCCGCAAGTGTAAAAATGTAATTTTATTATTATTATTATTATTATTATTATTATTATTATAGGAGATTACGAGTATTTGAGAGTAAAGTTCTTAGGAAAATTTTTGGACCAAAGAGAGATGAACAGACAGGTGAATGGAGAAGACTGCATAACAGTGAATTACATGGTCTTCATAGGAAGGCAGATATAATGAGAACAGTTAAGTCTCGTAGACTGCGATGGGCAGGACATGTGGCACGAATGGGGAATGAAAGACGTGCATGGAAGCTTATTGTAGGAAAACCAGAGGGAATATGCCCAGTTGGTAGAAAGGATGAGGTGGGAGAATAACATTAACTATGATTTGAAAGAAGTAGATTACACAGTGGATGATTGGAAAACATTAGATCAGGATAGGGACATATGGAGAGCTTATGTCCACGTGGCCATGAACCTACGGGTTCGATAGTGCCAGTGAGTTAGTTATTATATAAAAACTTTCCTCATCAGATGATTGCCACAAGGACAAAGTGAAACAGACAATTAATTTTCGAAATTGATGAAATGCATTTTTTAAATACATTTTTAAAAATTTCAAATTATGGGCCTAATTGAAGTATACATACTATAAAGTAGAAATTTTGTAAATATGGTTTCTTAAAATTGAAATTGATCATCTAATGGCAGCGATGGCAATTTTAGAAAGATACACTCTGTGCAAATCTAAGAAATTCCAAAATTTAGCTAAGAATCCTGATATAGTACCTCTTGCCCTGATCATCAATCCTGTGACAGTTATACTATCTAGTTGGTATTTATGAATTGTTGGCTCATATATGGCTTTCTTATCAGAGTCAACTTCCTCAGGTTGGTCACTATGACTCTCAAAACAGATTGTGGGACAATTATTAAGACTATGTCCACAAGTCTTCTTCCCAAGGTGTGATATGTTGTTGGTAAAATCATTCTAACATTTTATCCAGGTTTAATAAAAACCCACCCACCCAAAAAAAAACTCGGTTTTTTTTAAAAAAAAAACCACTTAAAACAACCCACCCAACTACCCCAAAAAAAAAGATAACCCATTTCTGAACTTACTTTATTTTTAACACTGTTTGTAATAAATAATTATTATTCAAGATACTAAAAAGAGAAATAAATAGTCCAACCAAATAATAAAGATAAATTATTGTTTGAACCAGTATATTTAATTCACAACACACAACTGTTATTAAAGGTAGTAACACATGGTGTTTATAGGAAGCCAGATATAATAAGAACAGTTAAGTCTCGTAGACTGCGATGGGCAGGACATGTTGCGCATATGGGGAATGGGAGACTTGCATGGAAGCTTCTTGTAGGAAAGCCAGAGGGAAAATGCCCAATTGGTAGACCAAGAATGAGGTGGGAGAATAACATTAACTATGATTTGAGGAAGTAGATTATACAGGGAATGATTGGAAAGCATTAGCTCAGGATAGGGATGTATGGAGAGCTTATGTCCGCGCGGCCATGAACCTACGGGTTCGATAGTGCCAGTGAGTAAGTAAGTAACAAATCAGAATCACACTCTTCAACATTACGTCCTTATTATTAAGATGTCTGTGCACTTTTACTGATTTTTTAACTTTTTTACAATCCAAGTCGTTACTCATTTTGGACCATATTAATGCAAAGGTTGTAAACACTTGTTCTATTGTTGCTGAATGAGCTGTAGTCAGTCCGTTCAAAAAGTTACAGCAACCTTTAATGTTCTCACCACTGGGAAGAACCAAAGCACATCATCCGCAAACCTTGATGGTGGATATATTTGTTTATCTTTAATTTTAAAGGTACAAACCATTCAGGGTGTTTGCTTGTCAACCAACACTCAGCCTGATTTATAAGCATTTTCCTACATATTTAGGATTCATCACATTTGCAAGATAGTGTATTGGCAAAACAGCTTCACTCATCCTACGTTGAATACTGCCTTTATGCATTTGAAGATCAGCAAAGTCTATCCAAAGTTCCATAGAATCAGAAATATTAATTTTTTTCAGCTTGCATACGATCAAATATTTTTCCAGCTGTTTCTGCATATGCAAAACATTTTTGTAAATAAGTACATTTTCCAAAATTTGGGTAATATTTTCTGGAATTTCACAATGTTTGTGTTGATGTATTTCTACCTATTTAGGATAATTTTTAACAAACATGTTTAATGCAAGATAATCATTATCCGGGTCAAAATATGCATGAAAATTTGTTCCCAAATAGGTGGTCATATGTTATGTGCTTTTAATGATATCACACTGAAAATTGTTATGGAAGCAGAGGGGGATGAAAGTTATGGTGCTGGAAAATTCTAGATGTGAATTTTTAAGGTTAGAGCATGTAATTAATTTTCTTTTATTTTTCTCCGAAAGTTATATATTTCATTGCATTGGTACACTTTTCTCAAAAACCATTTGACGTAGGGTCATGAAATTTTCAGAGCATCTTAACAGGTGTATGTTTGTATGAACCGGGATGCAAGATTGTAAATAAATTTTACAAAACATTCATATTATTTAATTTTTTACATATATAAGTCATTAATTTATTGACGCATACTAACTAGAGCCATATTAAAGTAACACTTCATGCAGTGATGATGAGCAGTTAAAATGTCATGGCCATCAGAATTACAGGATATGAGTAAAGTGCACCAATGTAACGTCACATTTTAAAAAAATCTTTAAATTAAAAAAAAAAAATTCCTTCTTCATAACAAAGTGTACATTAACCATTCTAGGCTAAATCCAAAGCAGGAAGTCCCCAGATATACCATAAACATTTTCAGTGTGATATCATTAAACGGACATAATATATGACCACCTATTTGGGACCAAATTTTCATGCATTTTTTTACCCAGATAACGACTATCTTGCCTTAAACAGTCAAGCTGGGAATTCCAGAGTGTGGCATTTGAGATCTTGTTTTCTTCTTCTTTCTTCTTCCTTCCAAGTATTAGGCCAAGGCCTGTTACAATCCTATAGAAAAATTTCCCCTCCAGCATTTGGGATCTGTGGCATTAAACCCTCTTTTTTAAAAAAACTGGATTTTTTGGGGTTTATTAAAAAACCCAAAATAACCCTTAAGGGCTGGGCTTTTTTAAAAAACCCAGTTTTTTAAACCCTGGTTTTATCCAAGTTGAGAGGCCTCTTTCCTGCTTATAAGTAGTGTAGGACTCATGTTTAGGAGCGTAACTACAAAGCTGTTTCATATCAGCAGTTTGTTTTATGAGTTAAAAGCAGTTAGCAGTTGTACAATTTAAAAGTAACGCAGAAAATTTATCGTAAGTAATGCTACAAGTGATTCCCAATTTATCTAGAGAATTTGGAAATCAATTGTAGCATTTGTTAGGTCTATTTAACGAATAAAATTAAGCTGTTTACTCATAAATCATTATTTAAATATAGTTATTTTAAAATATTTATATATTTAATGTAAACGGTGATGTTTCAAACAAATGAGAAATGTTTGTTATGTTTTATTTGTTCATCACTGCAAGCAGATCATATTATTTATTGCCAAAGGATCGCACTATTGTAAGAATGCATCCTAGTGGAAAAAAAAATGAAACAGATCAAACTGTATATTATAACCAACATTGTAGGTTATAAATTAATTTTTTATGGAAACAACTCAGTAAAATCATTAATTAAAAACACAATTATTGAACACACAATTATCAGATGTGTAGTTTGATGGAATCTGTTCATTATTTGCTATATTCAACGTATTTGTTAGAGAGTCAGTCACTGTAAAATAATGCTCTGACCTGTTCAGAATATTAAAAAGGAGGAGCTTTCTTTATTTTGGTAAACAAGATTCGATAAATAGTGAGGTGAAACACGACTGTGATTGGTTGTAAAACAAAATTCATTGAAATATGATGATTGGTCATTGACTCCCATTTGGGGCACAGGTTAAATAATCTTCAATATAATTTTATAAAATTTTTTATAAGTTTTCTTGCTTGTTGGGTTTTTTTGTTCTTTTTAAAATGACTGGATCACCAAAGGAAACACTATTATCAGAGGAAAACTTGGAGTAACAAGTTTAAATGAAGATATACAAAGATACCAACAAGAATGGAAAAATCATCTGTGGAGAATGGCAAGATATAGACTTCCAAAATTGGCATTCCAATATACCCCAACTGGACATAGGAACCAAGGAAGACCAAAACATCGGTGGAAAGATCAAGACCATCTTTGTTAGGTTTACCGTACAGGCCACATGGCCTAAAATGAATTTGTCCATGATGATGATAATTATTATTATTAAAATGATTTTGACATTTTGTTAACTGTAGTGAAGAATAACATTACAGAACAACAATACAACAGAGCTACTATATTTTGTAGTCATGTGTAAATATAATGCTTAGAGAAGGCCATGAAATCCAGCAGAAAGAATCATTGTTGTTTGTGAAACAGGATTTACCAGACTGCTAACTAGTAATGTTTACACTGCTAATAAGTTGAGGACATATAAAAGGCCTTTAAAAACACCTTTAATCCTACAAAAGACCTGAAAACTGGATAAAGGATGTAAAAAAGTTGCAGTTGCCAATGAGTAGAAAAGATAACCTTGCTGCCTTCACCCTCTGCTCGGGGTAATTTTCACAAAATGGTAATTGCTTAGAAAATTTGAAGTTGAAATGCAATAGTTCAGGTGGTTAAAAATAACAGGGTATTTTGTGAGGGTTCAGTGGTTTCACGCGGAACAAAAGTGTTTGGAATATGAAACATGTTTAGAAACTAAAACTGGACAGTGTTTTAAAATGGACTCTTACTTTAAGGGAGGAAAGAAGATTACGAGTATTTGAGAATAAAGTTCTTAGGAAACTTTTTTGTCCAAAAAGAGATGAACAGACAGGTGAATGGAGAAAACTACATAATATGTAAATGAAGCCAGATGGAAGAACAGTTAAGTCATGTAGATTTCAATGGGCAGGACTTGTGGCACTTATAGGGGACGAAAGAGGTGCATGGAAACTTCTTGTAGGAAATCCAGAGGGAAAATGCCCAGGTGAAAATGAGGTGGGTGAATAACATCCATGATTTGAGGAAAGTAGATTATACAGGGGATGATTGGAAAACATTAGCTCAGGATAGGGATGTATGGAGAGCTTATGCCCGTGTGACCATGAACCTGTGGGTTCAATACAGTGAGTAGTTAAAAGAGTGTTTTAAAAAGAAATTGGAACTGAGACTAGACACTGCGGTTTCTTGAATTATACAAATGTAGTCAAAACAAGGTGAAGTTGCAAAAAAGCCATTAAGACCTAAAAAAAGGGACTAAAAATGACCAATAGGTCAAAAAAGTAAAAAAAATTAAAAGACAAATAGAACCCACTATTTTCTGGCCTATACTTACTTACTCACTGGCACTATCGAACCCGTAGGTTCATGGCCGCACGGACATAAGCTCTCCATACATCCCTATCCTGAGCTAATGCTTTCCAATCATTCCCTGTATAATCTACTTCCCTCAAATCATAGTTAATGTTATTCTCCCATCTCATTCTTGGTCTACCAACTGGGCGTTTTCCCTCTGGTTTTCCTACAAGAAGCTTCCATGCACATCTTTCATTCCCCATACGTGCAACATGTCCTGCCCATCTCAGTCTATGAGACTTAACTGTTCTTATTATATCTGCCTTCCCATAAAGACCAAGTAGTTCATTGTTATGTAGTCTTCTCCATTCACCTGTCTGTTCATCTCTCTTTGGTCCAAAAATTTTCCTAAGTACTTTATTCTCAAATACTTGTAATCTCCTTTCCTCCCTTAAAGTAAGAGTCCATGTTTCGCACCCATATAATATAACTGGTAGAATAATAGTTTTATATATTTTCAGTTTTACGTTTTTTGAAAGTAGTTGGGACATCAAGAGTCTCTGCAATGCATAGTAGCATGCATTTCCAGAATTGAGCCTATGTTTAATTTCTTTGTGCATCTCATTCCTATTTGTGATTATTGTTCCTAGGTATTTGAATTCAGACACTTCCTCAAAATTTCCCTCATTTGTCATTAGCTGTCCATTTCCATTATATAATGAATTTCTACGTGTGACCATATATTTAGTTTTATTGATATTTACTTCCAGTCCTAATTTCTTAGTGTTACTCAATAGTGTGTGCGTGTTGTCCTTCAGTATCTCCTCGCTATCGGCCAATAATACTACATCATCAGCATAAACTAACAGCTTATTAATACCATTGAGTTGTAAGCCTTCCTCATTCTCTAAAGATTTAATGGCATGCTCTAGTACAAAATTAAATAGTAGAGGAGAAAGTGCATCTCCTTGCTTCAATCCATTCTGGATTTCAAAAGTGTCCGAAAACTGTTTGCCTACACGTACCCTACTCCTTGTGCCATTTAGACACATTCGTATAAGTCTAACTAACTTTTTAGGAATTCCGAACTCCAGCAGGATACTATGTAACTTTCTCCCTCTTAATTGAATGATATGCTTTTTTGAAGTCTACATACAGTTGATGTACAGTACCATTATATTCCCATTTCTTTTCTAAAATCTGTCTTATACTAAAAATCTGATCTGTTGTAGACCTGTTTCTTCTAAATGCACATTGATGATCTCCTAGAATGTCATTAATATAGGGAGTAAGTCTGCCTATGGTGACCCAAAAGTTTATATATTATGTTGAGCCTCGTCTTCAGGCATAAAATCTTCTTCTTCCTTCCAAGTATTAGGCCAAGGCCTGTTTTATGATCCTATAGAAAATTTTTCCCTCCATTGTTTCATAGGACGGCCCAGAGATCTTCGTCCTCTTGGTATATAATTATAAACAGCTTTGGGATTCTGATTTGAACTCCATCTTTCAAGATGGTGTTTCAAATTTAGTTGGTACTGTTTAATATATTTCAAAATTGGCGTAGTCTTCAATTCTTTTAAGATATTGGTGTTCTTTTTTCCGATCCCATCTGTTTGTAACCCGCTGTTCTGCGCATGAATCTTATTTCACAAGCCGTTATTCTGCTTTCATGTTGTCTTTTTAGTGTCCATGCTTCACTACCATAGGTCAACACTGGTCTAGCCAGAGTGTTATATAAACGTAATCTGGTGTTTTTTTGTACAAGGGATGGTTTCATAACTTATTAATAATTGCCAAACTTTTATTATAACCAGTAATTTTTTCAGGGATATCCTTTTCATCCCAGATAGAGAGATAATATCCTAGATATTTAAATTGACTAGATCTCTCTAAAACAGGCATAAAAAAAGAAAAGAGTTTACCTCAACTTCCTGCCCCACTAAAGGAGAAGGTTGTATTGATTTGTATCCCTACTGTCTGTCATTACATTTGTATTCCTTAAAAATGTTCTTGATCCATACATCATCGAGTTGATATGTTAGCCACATGACATCTGTGGGCAAATAAGGTAATTAAATTAACTTGGTCTGGTAACTCCTAACAAGGGAGGGGCTATGGCTCAACAATGGGCTACGCCATTATAGATTTATTTTATGAGAAAGATGGTAACTGAAACATTTTTCAATTCTGAAATTTTAGACATTTTTATTGTTTCTTTCTTTCTGAAGAAAGAGAAATGTGGCATATTTTGTCTGTTTTCTTACTTGGTTCATAGATATGATGGAAGTTAAAAATTAAATTGTACCTGTTGGTAGGTGCCGTCGTCCTCACTTTTGTTAAAATATTGTATATAAAATTAACTGGAGCGCTTTCGGAAGTTATCTTCCATCTTCTGCAGGTTGAGTTTCCACTACTCGTTGTTGTTGTGTATGGTGAAGTATACTCCAACTGTTTGTAGCAGCAACTGACTTGTTTTTGACGATCTCGTATAATGGGTTTGACTGGGGTGTGTTCTCATTAAGAACCCATTATACGAGATCATTAAAAACAAGTCAGTTGCTGCTACAAACAGTTGGAGTTTACGGTGTACACAACAACAACAACAACGAGTAGCGGTAGCTCAACCTGCAGAAGATGGAAGATAACTTCCGAAAGCGCTCCAGTTAATTTTATATACAATATTTTAACAAAAGTGAGGACGACGGCACCTATCAACAGGTACAATTTAATTTTTAACTTTCATCTTATGACTTCACCTTAATGGAATTTGATATGAATTTTACTAGTATTGGTTCATAGATGGCATAAGAATGCAAGTGGTGGATTGTTGGATCATTTTTGCAGGACATGGAGTGATACTTGAGGAACAATAATATACCATTAACTTGTATATTTCAAATTTGAGGGTTGGTTCCTTATTGCAGAATGTGATCCAAGTCACCAGGGAAGATGTTGGATTGTGCACTTAGTGCAAAAATTGTTTATATCCGTATTTCCTGGTTTGTTTGCTATTGCCGATTTCAGACAGTCAGGTTTAGCTGCAGAAATAATTTAGAAACAGCTTCGAAGAAAGAATCTTTAATACAAAGTAAAGATTAACATAACTAGGCGGACTTAAACCCATTAAAGTCCTGTGAACACCTACGTACTGGGGACTCAGGAATTAAAGAGAGAGAAATTTGTTAAGTTATGTAGGTAGGAAATAACACTATGAGGTTTATTTTAATTTTGTTGAGTTGTTTCTTCACTCACCTCATACTTCTTAACTCCCTCACAGATCCAGATTTTGTCACTGTATTTGTGACATCCTCAATGATGTTCACGTTCACAACAGCATTGAGAATGTCACAAATACAGTGACAAAATCTGGATATGCGAGGGAGTTAAGAAGTATGAGGTGACTCAAGAAACAACTCAACAAAATTAAAAAAAAGAGAGAAATTTGTGTTTGCTGGATGGTGTCTCTAAGCAGCTTCCTAAAAATTGCAAGTTAAATTTATACTAATAACTTCAAAATTATAAATAGGGTAGAATGTCAGCATGTAAAGCTGGATATCTTGGGTTCAAGTCCCAGCTCAAGTACAAACATGTTTCTTTCTGGCTTGTTCATTCAGAGTCTCAAGAATTGTTGACGGTGAAGTCATACGGTTTGCAACATTCAGCAAACTGCATTACTTTCTTCCTCTGTGCATCAAAATTATCTTTCCGTTGTTTCCGCCAGATGCTGTGGTCCTGATCGAACATACCACCAATTATTTCCTGAGCAAAATTTCTGGGGAAGATTCTCTAATCTTCAATAACGTGAGCAAAGCCAGGATCAAGTCCAAAACCCACAGTGAAGAACGGCAATCCATTTGGTACTGCTCGACGCACGTCCTTGTTTTTCAAATCCACAAGTTTCTTGTTTGTTGCACATTCTGTTTCACATTCTAGAATGGCTTTCTTGAAATAAATTGGAGCCAAGTCACCAACTTCTTTATCCATAGGGACGCACTCTATTAGCATGTGTGGGAACTTCTTTAAGTACGTGGCTGTTTCAAACAACACAACGTCTTCATCTCTGTCCTTGAACAATTTGACGAGAGTTTTGTTGAAAGTTTGTACTTCGTTCCAGACATCTTCGTCGAGCTAAGTAGCGCAAGGCGTGTGAAACATGGGCACAATGAGACAATGCCCCTGCGTCAGGGACTGATGCGGCAGCAGACATAAGTAAACCTTAGATCCAATGGCAACAATCAGATGTTTGAGCATCTCCTTGCTGTTGAAGCACCACTTGCAGTTTGAAAGGACGCGGTCCACCATCTTGTGTTCCCTTATTGCCCTGCCCTTCTCTCTCTCTCGTGCACTTTACTTGAAGATTCTTTTACTCTAACTTTCTCTTCAAAAATATCATCCATGTTGCCTTGAGCTGCTTTCCCAGCAAGTTTGATGAACATCTCGTTCTGATCTTCAACGCTGTTCAGTTTCTCGTGCTCAAACAAATCTTGTAGAGAGTATTTGTCATCATCTGCAAAGTAATGCACCCTCGAGCCATCTCTATGAGTTTCAACTTTCTGTTTCTTGCACGAGCCACCAGATGTCTCTGCTTGCTGGAGTGGACAAACAAGACCTTTGGAATCCGTTCTAGTGAGTACCACAACCTCTTCTTCAGCTGCCGCATCTGGTTTTAATGTCCACGCTGTGCGAGCAGCTTCCAATTTGCTTCTTAATTCGTTCATCAGTTCTTCATTTCCTAAGATTTCTGCCTTCACTAATTTTGCTCCCAGTTCGTTCATCTCCTTGTCCGATAAAACAGCTGAAGGTATCTGCTCCTTTGGTTTATTCTCCTCTGTTTCAGAATCTGAACTTGATGAAATGTTTTTATGAGTTTCTTGAATCTTCTTCACTTCTGTCGAAGATTTTTTCCTCCAGTTTCCTGATGCACCTGTGTTTCTGTAGCTACTTACACTCGTTCCAGAATCTCTTGGCTTTTGAAATGCACACTGCACGTCATGTTCATCTCTTGGTTTCTGGAAACTTCTATTTCTAGAGGAACTATAACTTCTCTCATCTCGCTTTTCATAAGATTTACTACTTCTCCCTTCCTCACTTCTCTTGTATCTCTCTGTATCACCTTTATCCCTTCTGTGTTCATGTTGACTCCCAAATTCTCGTCTGCTCTTTTTCTCAGCTTCTGAAATCATGGTCTCTAAGTTTTTTAAACTGCCCCATCGCTCTGCTGCTACGGCCTCCAAACTTTTTCCTTCCTCCACTGCTTGTTCTTTTGCACGTTTTAAAGCTCTTCGTAGCCAATCAACTCCATAGTCTCCTACAGCTTTCTCCGACAATGTAGGTTGGTTTCTGGTGTCTTTCTCCTCAGGTAGTCCTGTATCTCCGTCTTTCCAGTAAGGGTTTAACTCGCAGTCAGTCTGTCCAAGTCTATCGAGCATGTATTTGTTGTTCTGTTTGTCAGCTTGTTCTCTGCTGTCATGCTTGTCACGTCTTACACAAGGAAACATCCCTGTTAAGGTCATCCATTCGTCTCTTTCAACTAAAGATCCTTCTTGTTTTACCTGTTGCTCATCCGATTTCTTCTCTGTCACCTTTTCTACCCATTCATCATCTTCATCACTTCTACCTGAACTTGAAGATTTCCTTTTCTTTGCTTTTTTCTTTTGTGTTTTCTTTTCTTTGCTTGATTCAGATTTTATTCTCTTTTCTACTGAATCGAACATCCATTTTTCTTTCTCTTTTGTAGCCTTGCGACTATTGTATTTTGCCTCTTCCTTAGCCAAAATTATTTCTCTTGCTCGTTTCCTTTCTTCTCGTTCTAGCTCTTTCACTTTGGAACTTTTGAAATTAATGTACAACATGATTATAAAACTTGGTCATTAAATTGCACAAGTTACGAAACCAACAAATTTAACATGAAACCTTACCTAAGGTAGGCGAGTTTGATATTTTTTTTATTATTAATTTTACACTTCTTTTTTGTTCTGTGTTTTTAAGTAACATTTTTACACTCCCACATACATTCAAAGTTAGGTTATAAACAACATATGTTTTTGTTCATGATTGCCATTGGGCTAAGAGAAAAATTATTTTGTATTTATGAATTCTTTGTCATAAAGCAAGGAGTATTAAAATAAAATTAGTTGCTATAGGAGCAATAAAATTAGAAATTTAATTGATATGTGCTTTATTTTTTATACATCTGACACATGAAAAAGTAAATTCCATATACGGTCAATGGTACATATTTTAATTGTTGGTCACTCCTGCAGTAATACCAACAACATCAAAAAAGCTGTAACATAAATTTATAGTATTTAGCTTCCTTGCATTTTAATTTATACTTATTGGAAATAAATTATGGATTTTTAATGCCTATTTAGAACAATAGTTCATAAATTCTGGTATCACAAATCAGGTATCATAATTTTTGGTTGGTATTATGATAAAGCAGAAATGTAAACTTGAGATAAATTTCCGCTATTTAGTATTAATAAACGGCGAATAATTAAGTCTCCAATGTATTTGAAGCTCAAATTCTGAACGAGATTTCCAATTATATTATGAAATTAATTTTGGTATATCAAGTAATAAGTAGTGTGCATATTTTGACTGATAAAAAATATAATAGTGTAATTATGTGTACTCTTATGGCTACGCGGTAAGGTAAGTGAATGTCTGCTGTCAGGCGGGAATGGTGTAATTAGTACAGATTTTCCGAAATTGGTGAGGGACGTAATTCTATTGTATTATAATTATTTTAAATTCAGAAAAAAGGAAAAAGTCGGTTTTATGTCTCTCAGGAATTCTTCTAAGTTCCACAGAATCGCAGCGCGCATGCGCGAGTTGCTGTAATGGTTAATATAGACTCCGGTAGTCGGCGTCACCAACTTTGGGAATAAATTTCCAAATGCAAAAAAAAAATGGACGTTAACTAACTTGCCATTTTCTAACTAAAGAAAACAATTTACATGCATATTATTTCTTCCCAAATGCTTAAAAATGGACGTAAACCAACTTCCCATTTCCTAACGTAACAAAGCAATTTACATGTGTACTATTTAATGAACTATAAACTAATTTTACGTACACTAACACTAAATATAGTTTTAAATTATTTTCAAATGGTGGCAACGTTGGAACAACATGGGAAAGTAGCAAGGAAGTGATGTATCCACGATCACGTTTTACGTAAATATATAAATATAAAATATTGTGAAGAAAGCTTGAAGATCATTGCAAAATGTTTAAAACAGTACAAAACGTGTTTACAAGTGTTTAGTGCATCAGTGGCATAAGAATGTAAGTGTAGAAATGTGAGAGACATAAAACCGACCACATCCAGAAAAAATATTTTAAGCCAGAAGCTGACAAATACAAATCCTCTGGTTAAAGCTTTTTTGTCAGTTTCGTAGCCATGAAATTCATAATCATAGGATTAGGCATTGGCAGTTGCTTTGAAAATAGTTTAATTTCATGTCCCCTAGAGGAACTAGCATGTATCTACAATATACGGAATTTGTTGGTCTATCTTTTTTCAGGATACGATGAAGTGCGCCATACCAGAAATTTCTTGGCACAACAAAGATCCAGTGTTGAGTGTAATTTGACAGCCATCCAGCGGATGTTACATGAAGCATTTGAGCATTTTTAGAACTCTATTCACAATATTCCCTTAATTATATGAATATTTAAAAATCATAAGAAATGTTTATAAAATGGTTCCAAAATGTTTAAAATAGTACAAAACATTATTATAAATGGTCAAAAAGTGTTTAGTGCAACAGTGGTGTAAGAATATTGTATGGAAAATCGAGGCAGACAAATAGGGAACTTCAGCCGTTGGATGTAGATAGATATTTTAAAATTGTAAAAAAAGTTTTAAAAATCATTACAAAACATAAAAATGGTAGGAAATGTTTTAGTAGAGAAAGTAAATAGTGCAACAGTGTTCACATGAATGTATAACATAGTGAGTTGTAAATTATAGTTCAGTACCGAGATTTTTTTTTATACTCACAAGAACATGAGAGTCAGTCCCCCCTGTAGCCAACCGCTCAAAATTCTCACTCCCACATTTTGAATTGGTGTTATCTACATTTGCAAATAATTCCAAACCATATTTGAAGAAATTAACATAATTTTTGTTAGGTTGCGATGGGACAAGTTAGTGTACATAAAATTAGGGAAAAAGTCGGTTATGTGTCTCACACGAATTCTTCTAAGTTCCACAGAATTGCAGTGCACATGCGCTAGCGAATGATGTCATCCCGGAAAGATAAATCTAACATCCAGCAGTTGGCAGTATATGTAAGTGAAACCAGTATGACCAACATTGACAGAAAATTCCCAGAACATGTTTTCAAAAATTTAATAAAGGAAGCACAAGTGTTCACCACATGTGTTATTGCTGTATTGTTCGTACAAATTTGAACCTGAAAATTATTTTTCTTCCCTGCCCATTCCAGTGTGTGAACAAAATTTCTAGTGTAAAGTGTGTTCTTTTGTGTTGCTAGTTTTAAAACGAAAATAATTTTGTAATGCCTTCATTCATCAGCCTGATTAATTTAGGCCTATTCCTAGATCTAGTTGATCATAGAGAATGTATTCAATTTCTGTTCGATGAAGGGCTTTTAAGAACAAAAATGCAGTGACCTCCGTGCAATGTTCTTCTCGCTCTGTGAATGAGGCGGAATAGGCTATACCCAATATTCATTTGTAGGAGAGGGCACCCGGAATTCTCCCAGTCGGTCACGAAAGGGACTTGGTTCGAAAATTGCAAATTACATCCTTCTTCTTCTTCCTTCCAAGTATTAGGCCAAGGCCTGTTATGATCTTATAGAAAATTTTCCCTCCAGTGTTTGAGGGAAATTCTCGTATAAGACTTGAAAGCATAATAATAGTCCCTTCAATTGGTTGCTGGCCAAAGGAAGGCAAGACCAGTGATTGGGCTGCCATCTTATAGCCTCTGGTCAGGCTTTTCTGGAGAAGAAAAGAAAATAAAGGAAAGAAGAAATGGAAGAAAGGAAAAGACTCCCCAGCCCTCGGATGCCCTAATAGCGTCGGGATCGAAAAAACAAGAGTTAACCAAGAGAGGTTAGATAGTAAAGTTAAAAGAGTGCAAAACACAAGTAAGTGAAAGAAATGTTTTGCACAGCTTGGGCACCTTGTGGTCGCCATCCACATATCCCCTAGATGAGGACCCCTGAGTTTTCCAAGTTATTTGCTTAGTTCATTCATTTGTGCATAAATTAACGTATAATCAGACAATTGTGCATTGTACTATCGGGAACAGAAAGCTAACTCGAGGTACAGTAGCTGATTGGTTCAGTTACTGTGGAGAAGTGTGTATATTATCTATGGAGGATAAATATGCAAATCGTGGCAAAATTCAGGACATATTGTCGAAATTGACGAATGCAAAATTGGTAGGAGGAAATATCATCGAGGGCATGTAGTTGGGGATGATCGATGTCCAAACGAAACAGGATGGAAATTTGTCCCAACAATAATAGGGATGTTGTTACCCTTTTTAATTTGATAGCAGAGCATGTTCATTTTGGGAGCACTATTCACACAGATTGCTGGAGGGGTTATAATGGGTTACTGGGTGGTGGTTTCACTGCCCACTTAACAATGAACCATTCGCAAAATTTTATGGATCCCGATACAAATGCTCACACGAACAACATAGAGTCCTTTTAGCAGAGTCTGCAACGCAGGCTAACTAAGGGGGGGGATCAAAAGTGATATGGACATACATATCGCGGAATATTTATGGCACTTTGATTGTAAAAATCGAAATGCGGATCCTTTACAAGAACTCATTGAAGATATCAGAGCGGTCTACCGTGTAACATAGTTTAATTTTATATATTTTTGGCAACAAAGAGTTAAGATAACTTCGAAAAATTATCTACTAAAATATTATTATTATTATTATTATGAAAATGTTATTTGGCAATAACTAATAATGAAATATTTAGATTTTTATTTCAAGTTGTATTTATTTAGAAAAAAATAGTTTTAAAAAATTAAAACACACTTTATTAGAAAACCGAACTAAAAAAAATGAAAAACAATTTTAATTTCCAACATGCTTGGGATAAATAATTTTACCATCAAAAGCGTGGGATGCTCTTTATCAACTAATATATTTGATAATAAACAGATATTGGTAAAAGTAAAGTCTCTAAGAAGAAAATGTAAAAATCATAAAAAGCACCCCACGCTTTTGATGGTAAAATTATGTATCCCAAGCATGTTGGAAATTAAAATTATTTTTCATTTTTTTAGTTCGGTTTTCTAATAAAGCGTGTTGTTTTATTTTTTTAAAACTATTATTTATTTTTTATTTTTTAGTTTCAATATTTTACAGAATAAGATAAAAACGTAAATATCTTTAAATTCGATTCTATTGTAGTATGAGCTGAAAGTAATACTCTTACAAAAACCTCCCAGCCGGATTTGAACTAGCGACCTATTGATTACAGAAATTATATACCACTAGAGTGTACCGCTCTACCAACCGAGCTCTTACAACGATTGACTAAAAAGTCGACAAGTCCGCAACCTATTATACCAGTTTTCATTTTTTTGATTTTCTGATGATTCTGGCCAGTATTTTAGAAAACAAACATGAAATTATTATATTGTCACGGGTCCTTTATACGTATACAAAGTTTCAAGTCGATCCAATGTTTCTAAGTGAGTGAAAATCGTGTTAAAAAATTCCGTTACATAGATACAAAGACACTTTTTTTTTAATTTTCTGATGATTCTGGCCATGATTTTAGAAACAAAATATGAAATTATTGTATTGTCACGGGTCTTTTACAAGTATGGAAAGTTTCATGTCGATCCAAAGATTTTAAGTGGGTGAAAATCGTGTTAAAAAATTCAGTTACATAGATACAAGTCAAGCTAATATAAAGCGTGTAATAATATTGACTAACAAACTAACTCACTGGCACTATCGACGCCGTAGGTTAAATGACCACGTGGACATAAGCTCTCCATACATTCTTATCCAGAGCTAATGTTTTGCAATCATTCCCTGTATAATCTACTTCCTTCAAATCATAGTTGAGTGCCTCATTGCAAAAGGTGCCTAACCCAAAGTTTAAAGAATGATGCTTTTCCCAGTAATTGCACTAGAAATAATCATTGCACATCTGCCTACAACATTTTTGTGTTAATTTTAACTCATCCATATTGTTATAGACAGATATGACTCTGACATAGATTATTATTTCTAATGCAATTACAGGGAAAAACATTTTTTTAATCGTGAGTTAGGCACCTATGGTATTGAGGCACTCAGTTACTGTTATTCTCCCACCTCATTCTTGGTCTACGAACTGGGCGTTTTCCCTTGGGTTTTTCTATAAGAAGCTTGAAAAAACAAAATTATTTATTAACCTTATATTATTTAGGCAATATAAAATCCTGCTTTAAGATTCTATTTCATTAATATTTTGTAACGCTCTTCAGTGTTTTTCACAATTTATTTTCTTCTTGTTGCATGATATATGTGTTACGTCACTGAATGTCTTCAATTATCTACTGAAATGGGTCTGATGATCGCATTTTAGATTCTTAGTGCCATGGAAAGTCACAAATTTAAACGTCTGTGTTACAGCGACTTTTCCTGCTCCTGGATATCCGATGCCTCGAGACTCAATGTAACAATCTGACACAGGATTCACGAAGTTTATGAAATAGTTTACAGATTAGCCATAACAGACCTTCAGCGATCAGTGTTAATCGTACTGATGCTCCAAAATTAAATTAAATAGCGTGCACCGTCCATGTTGTTAGAACAAATCGTGAATATGCAGCGCATTCGTATCGACATCTTAATTATTTTGTAATTCCTACAATTGTATTTACTAGGTGTTTCATCATAATTTTAAAAGTCGTACAATTTTGATTTTGCAAGTTCTTTTTAAATATTATTTACAGAACCGTATGCAGTTTCGTCTTTTCTAATCTTTTAATTTTTTATAATTATGTCTTTATATAGTTTCCATTTTTTTAGTTTTTTAAATATTTTTGAACATATAATTTGATAACCTATATACAGTTTTATATGTTCATTTTTTTAAAATATAATTTGTATGTGTGTATATAGTTCCGTACTATCTAAATTTTTTAAATATTTTAAAAATATAATTTGCAAGTCTACAACATATAGTTTTAAGGTTTTTAAGAAAAAAGTCGATTATATGTCTCACACGAATTCTAGTTTTAAGGTTTTTAAGAAAAAAGTCGGTTATATGTCTCACACGAATTCTTCTAAGTTCCACATAGTAAAGTGTTTTTCGGTTGTTGATGTTGGCAACTGCTGGAGTTTTTTGGGTGGTTGATGGTGGCAACGTTGGAACAACATGGGGAAGTAGAAAGTAAGTAATTTATCAATGATCATGTTTTACGTAAATATATAAATAAAAAATTTGTAAAGAAAGCTTGAAGATCATTGGAAAATGTTTGAAACAGTACAAAACGTGTTTACAAGTGTTTAGTGCATCAGTGGCATAAGAATGTAAGTGTAGAATTGTGAGAGGCATAAAACCGACCACACCCAAAATTAGTTTATAGTTTATTAAATAATATGCATGTAATCTGTTTTGTTAGGTTAGAAAATGGGAAGGTGGTTTTTTTTAAATGTTTGGGAATTTATTCCAAAAGTTGGTAATGCAGACTTGAGAGCCATCTACTGGAAGCTACATTAACCATTACAGCAACTTGTGCATGTAGAACTAGAAGAATTCATGGGACACAAATAGTGAACTTTGGCTCAACTGCACTTCTACTAGCGCTTGATTTTTCAGTTATATTGTTGTAAACTATAGCTCTTCTTCTGTATTTACTAACATTATTTAATATTTTAAACTTTTTCAAACAATTTTATACATTATTAGACAATTTTGAAGTATTTATTTAAATATGCAAATCACAATATTATGACACTGTTAGACAATATTGTGATGCTAACTGCTGTTTTCTCCACAGAGTTTATTACTTAGTCTATGATTTTTCTATCGCTGGTTGGATCAGCGTTAGGGAGTGATAAGTAAGTGTACACCCATTTTACACGCTTTATATTAGCTTGACCTGTATCTATGTAACGGAATCTTTCAACACGATTTTCACTCACTTAAAATCTTTGGATCGACTTAAAACTTTGTATACTTGTAAAGGACCAATGACAATACAATGCTTTCATAAATTTATTTCCAAAATCCTGGCCAGAATCATAAGAAAAAAAAAAGTGTTTGTGTAATTATGTAACGGAATCTTTCAACACGATTTTCACCCACTTGAAATCATTGGATCGACTTCAAACTTTGTATACTTGTAAAGGACCAATGACAATATAATAATTTCATAAATGTTTCTAAAATCCTGGCCAGAATTAGCAGAAAATCAAAATAATAAAAACTGGTATAATAGGTTGCGGGACTTCTTAGTCAATCGTTGTAAGAGCTGAGTTGGTAGAGCGGTGGACTGTAGTGGTATATAATTTCAGTAATCCATAGGTCGCTGGTTCAAATCCGGCCCGGAGGGTTTTTTAGTAGAGAATTACTTTTAGCTCATACTACAATAGTATCGAATTTAAAGATATTTACATTTTTATCTTATTCTGTAAAATATTAAAACTAAAAAATAAATAATAGTTAAAAAACTAAAACAACACGCTTTATTAGAAAACCTAATTAAAAAATGAAACATAATTTTAATTTCCAATACGCTTTGGATAAAATTAAAGTGGTCAACAAAAAAATCTTCTCCAACACATGTAGAATAAAACTAGAGTTATCTAAAATAAATAATAGTTTCAAAAAACCAAAACAACACGCTTTATTAGAAAACCAACAAAAAAATAGTTTTAAAAAACTAAAACATGCTTTATTAGAAAACCAAACTAAAAAAAGAAAAATAAATTTAATTTCCAACACGCTTGGGATAAAATTAAAGTGGTCAACAAAAATTCATCTCCGACACATCTAGAATAAAACTAGAGTTATCTACAAAAAAAATAATTTTACCATCAAAAGCGTGGGGTGCTTTTACGGTTTTTATGTTTTATTCTTAGAGACTTTACTTTTAAGAATATCTGTTTGTCAAATATACTAATTGATATAGAGCACCCCACGCTTTTGATGGTCATTTTTTTTTTGTAGATAACTCTAGTTTTATTTAATAAACATTTGGTAATTTTTATATTATTTATATTTTTTAAACATACGTTTGGGGATTTATTGCAAATATTGGTCATTTAAATTTCATAGCGACGGATAGTAATCGAGGATGATAATTGATATGTGATTCGATTGTGGGTTATTGCTGGCTCTATAAACTCTGGCGCATGCGCACTGTTGTTCTACAGGACATTGAAAATATTTCACGCTAGTTTAAGTGCAGTTTTTCTGTGAACTTTTGAAAATATTTCACGCTAGTTTAAGTGCAGTTTTTCCGTGAACTTTTTCCCATCTAACATATAACAATGGCATAACAGCCCAAAGTTGGGTCTTATTTCCCTACAGATGTCATGTGGTCAACATACCAACCCAATGAGACATCTGGCAGACAACTAAGGATGATGAAGGTCAGTAAATTTTGCTTCGAGGCCTCTTTATTCAGGTTTGAGGTTTTTTATGAGCCTGAAAACCTTCTTACTCAGAGAAAAACTGCACTTAAACTTACCTGATATATTTTCAGTCATATAGAACAGTGCACATGCACCAGAGTTTATAGAGCAAGCGATAATGCACCATCGAACCACATATCGATTATCATCCTTGCCACATATCGATTATTATTGATATTGTAACTAAAGTTCATACAGCTTATGCTAGATGGCAGCACATCACTATGAAATTTAAATGACATCTTTGCAATAAATTCCTAAATTTATGTTAAAGAAATATGAAGAGTCCAGGGGAAAAACCTGATAAATCCAAAATTTCAGATTTTCTGATTTTTTAACAATTTAATAGCTCAGCCAATGTAGTTTTAGGTGGTTTCACAGAACTGGGCAACAATCTGACAAATCCAGAGATATTTCAATATCTTTAAAACGTGTAGAGGGGAAAAATCTTACAAGTCCATGCAAAACAGGGGAATATTCTAACAAGTTGAGGGAATCTAATTGGAAAATTTAATGATGTAATAATTGCTAGCCTGTGTAGGTATAACTAATATTGTCATTGTTGTGTTTAATTGTACCAGTTTAGTTTGTGGTGGGAAAAGTAGTTCAATCTTATGAAGTACTTGGTTCACTCTTACTCACTAGAATGAAGCGCTGTAGTTCTTTACTTCACAAGCTAGCTGTATGCTATAAAGTTAGCAACTGAGCGAGGTGGTTTAGATGGCAGCATTGGAAATTACTAACCTGAAGGAACCTAGTTTAAATCTCCATCCAAATTACATGAAGTTTTCATGGTTGTTCAATCATCAAGACAATGCTAAGCATACATTCATTATCATCCATCACTAAATCATAATTCAATCACAAAATAAATTACTACAAACTGCAAAATTCCTGATGCATTATGATCGTAGACATTAACACAATTATAAACAAAAAATACTTTTCTTCTTCTTCTTCCTTCCAAGTATTAGGCCAAGGCCTGTTACGATTCTATAGAAAATTTTCCCTCCAGCGTTTCATAGGACGGCCCAGTGATCTTCGTCCTCTTGGTATATAATTATAAACAGCTTTGGGGTATATATGCACCTGTAGAAGGAGATGAAGAAGAAAGTGAAAAATTTTATCATGACTTCCAGAAAGTTATCTGCACAATTAATAATAATGATATGATTATAATTTTGGGTGATTTAAATGCCAGAAATGGTAATACTAAATTTGATACATATATAGGACCATATGGAGAGCAAACCTGTAATAGAAATGGCTTAAGGTTAATTGATTTTGTCATGTTTAATCAATTCACAATAATGAACTCAGTATTTAACCACAAGGATAGTCACAAAAATACTTGTTGCTGTTGGTATATTTCAACAATCCAAATATGTTAACGTTAAGGTAGAATTTTTTATCACTCACCTCATATTGTAATGTTAACGTTAATTTATATCTAAAGTAAAATAATAATTACAATTAAATCCCTATAGGCCTATCACATCAGAAACATATGCTAAAGTTTAAATGTCTGCATTATTACATCGATGTTGCCATCTCGGTAAATGCGCGGTTATCCTGACTGGGATCCCAGTTTTGAATCCTGTCGGTTTGAGAGGGACATTGGTGGTGGGCCATACTGGAATGTTTCAGGATTTTCTTGGGATTCTCCCTTTCCCGAATTTTTCACCTCACAACACTCTCCATTTATCTTTCCTCCCCTATCGTGTCATTTCATGTTTATTATTCACTCATATCAACCCTTACCCTCATCTCATTTAGGGGGGGAAAAAGTCTAGTCTGGAAAATGACAGGAGTTTAACATATTTGGCCAAGGTGATTCGGGAGGGGGGCACATTGATATACTTCCTCACGACTCGGAGCCTAGGTAACAACTTATTGCAGACTAGGCCTTCTTGAGGCCCTGGGCCCAGCCCAAAAATAGCGATATGCTATGAATAATGTATGAATGCCAGAAATGTCAAAACCAGGAATACCAACCATAACAGACTATATAACACTGTAGAATGTATATAATTTCCATAGTTGAATGCAGGCTTTCACGGCCGGTAATCATAATGTTGAGTGATTCCGGTTATGTGGCCGTTGGTCCATAGTTGAGGGCGAAACGTCTGGTATCAACACCAACTATGGACCACGGCCACATAACCCGGAATCACTCAACATTATAATTCCATAATTCATAATAAAAACGGGTACTGTATATAATAAAACCTTCACGTGCTACGGACATGGAAATCCTGAGCTCATTATTTTATTCTAATCTGAAAGGGAGGGTTATGCCTCTCCTTGAGGCCCTGGCCCAGCCCTATGTCTCGTGTGTGAACTTGAAATATAGAAACCAGGGACACTAATACAGACTATGTAACACTGTATAATATATTTAATGTCCATGTATTCATAACAAACAATACATTAAGAAGGGCAGGCACCATGATACAAAGGTTGTCGTGTTACGGACATAATAAGTATTGTTATAATAGCAATGTTTTACTGATGAAACTGCTACATCATTTATAGCAAATGTGCAATTTTATTTCAATAATGTTGATAAAATATATTTATAATAGAATTAGATCATAATATTGGTCCTATTTCCTATTAATAGGCCTATTTAGGCTGAAATATTTTCAACCTCAAAGAATTTGAGATATTATTGCCTCACTATGATGGTTGTCCAGTGGCTCGCTTGTTTCCCGCAGCTGTTATAGGCCTATGTAAATAAATACAAAGATGCCGACTACCGCCACTCTAATAATTCCGCATGTTATCATTTGTCAAGCATTGTTGCGCGACACCCGCTTTTATATAAAACGGACCAGCATCATAGTGAGGCGATATACCGAAAATGTGAAAATATCTACCTATTTTTTTTTTAATGTATTTACAAAAGAGAAGAGCAGTCCTGTAATGAGGAAAGTTTTATGTAGTAATAGTATTATAGAAACATTGTTATGTTTTAAATAAATTAATGATTCAATAGTGAAGTTTATAAAATATTAGATAAATTAGATAACAAAAATGATGCATGAAATATTTGTGATAATTAATATATTGCATCAACAAATTTTACATAATTACTAAACCGTAGATACCTTAAATAATTTCTGGAAATAATTTTTTTACAAAAATTAAGGAATGGAAATTACATTATACAGTATATAACATCGCTGTGAGAGAGTAAAACCAGTCCCTCAACATTTCAAAGAGTGGGGGGAGTGAAGTTTGCCTCTCACACACACTGTGTGACACACAGGCACTTCATTTTTTAATGACATTCATGAGTGTCGTTCGCGAATGACACTTCACGAGTGAGGAGTTCACAGAAACGAAGCGCTTCATTGAAGCAGTTCATTTGCGAATGACCCATCACTAGTTTTTTGGAGTTTATGAAGAAATTTGGAGCTGGTATCGTGTTGTAAGTAATATGAATAAAGAAGAGAGTGACTCATCTAACTGGCTAAAAAAAGAAAGAAGTTTGGTTGTATTAGTGATGCTGTAAGGCTTCAGGAGAATCATGTAAGTGTAAAAATAATTGTTTTGATAAACTCAATGATGGAAATATGACAAATCTTATTAATAAGATGAAGCTCTATTTAAGTGTGGTCCCTGTACAGAAGAGAAGAGCAGGAGGCACATCTTATAAATTTAGTGTTTCTATTACCCTTAATGGAACATGTGTGCAAGTATGTCATTACATGGAATAAAGAAGGGCAAGGTTGATCATTTACTCAAGAAACTGAAATCTGGAGTCCAATCTGTACGAGACGGCGAGGAAAACACAGAACCCGTCCCCAGGCTCTAACAGATGAAACACATGAAATAATAACAGGACTCATTAGTTCATTAGCCACTACAGTTTGACGAAGACAAAAAAATCTACCTACCCAAGTCCTTGAACATAAAAAAAAAGTTCAATATGTTCAAGGAGAAGTTTAAAGATCAGAATGTATCGTACGATATTTATCGTCCGATATTATTTTATAAGTTTTCTTTATCCACGGTCTAATACTTGATGAGTATCTCGCCAAGAGAAAAATTTTGAGAAGGAATTGACTTGAGCATCATCTGCTGAAAATAAAATTCGACTTCATAGTGAACTTCGATCCAATGAAACAGCCCATGTATTGCATCTTAGAAAGCAAAAAGTGTTCTATGACAGAAAGAAAAAAGCAAAGAAGGTTGCAATACCAACCATCCATCCATAGTAATTCTGCCCGAAGGCAGGTCCTTCACTGCATTCATAGCATTTTCATGCTATGCTTACAGCTTTACTAGGGAATTGTGTAGGTGTGGTAGCTTCCCGTTGCTTTCCACTCCGGTGAAGGATGATGATGATGATAATGATAATGATAAGGATGATGATGATGGTCGTATGATTTTGAGGACTGTTTGGGCCTTAAAGTATTCCTGACATTTGTCTTACAGGTGAGGAAAAACCCCGATAAAAACCTCACCTAGAAAAACTGCCCCAACCGGGGATCGAACCCAGCCCGCTGTGTGACAAGGCAGCACAGCGGTGGACGCAATAACCATGGACTGCAGTAAATATTTTCCGTGTCCAAACATAAGGAACAAGTGTTGTTTATTATAAGCGACAGTTTGTCTGCATGTTCACGTTCTAAGCAACAGGGTACGTATCCAGATCAAGTTTCATCGATCCTGCATCGTTTTGTACACAATTTTCTAAATCCAGACATCAGGTATCTGGAGATCTTTCGTGACTCCTGCGGAGGACAAAACAAGAATACCACTGTGTTGAGATCTAGTCCATACAGAAAAACGATTAGACTTTATCAAGATTACATTCCCCATAAGAGGTCATTCGTACACTTGAATGTGATAAAAATATTGGTATGATTGACCAGGCTCAGGAATGTCAGATGCCTAAGGAGTGGTCTGTCAAGTTTTTCGAGATTCATGCACGCACCCTTCGCCATTTGTTGTCATTGATGTTGAGGAGCAGCTAGAAATAATGAAGGGATTGACAGCGCATGTGGATATACATCATATAAGAAGAAAGTCCCTTTCCAATCTAGGCCAAGATAATGCAGACCTGATTCTGTTTAGAAGCAGCTACAACAAGCTTCGTTAGTTTCTTCCTGCAAAGAAAAGACGAGTTGCCAACTTGAGTGAGGGCGAGTTCAACCTCCCATCTGCTCGATGTGAAGGTACAGTAGTTCCCTTTCAGCAATACGTGTTCAAGTTACTTTTATAATTTCTATTTTTTTTTCGTATTATAATAATTATTTTAATTAAGTTATTTTGATTATTTTACAGTTGATCTTAGAATATCTACTGAGAAATACAGAGATTTGCAGGACTTGAAAACATTTTGCCATAGTGAAGTGCAAGTGTATTTCATCTTCTTCTTCTTCTTTCCAAGTATTAGGCCAAAGCCTGTTACGATCCTATAGAAAATTTTCCCTCCAGCGTTTCATAGGACGGCCCAGTGATCTTCGTCCTCTTGGTATAATAATTATAAACAGCTTTGGGGATCCGATTTGAACTCATTCTTTCAAGATGGTGTTTCCAATTTAGTTGGTACTGTTTAATATATTCCAAAATTGGCGTAGTCCTTCAATTATTTTAAGATATCGGTGTTCCTTTTCCGATCCCATCTGGTGTAACCCGCTGTTCTGCGCATGAATCTCATTTCACAAGCCGTTATTCTGCTTTCATGTTGTCTTTTTAGTGTCCATGCTTCACTACCATAGGTCAACACTGGTCTAGCCAAAGTGTTATATAAACGTAATCTGGTGTTTTTTTGTACAAGGGATGGTTTCATAACTTGATTAATAATTCCCAAACTTTTATTATAACTAGTAATTTCTTCAGGGATATCTTTTTCATCCCAGATAGAGAGATAATATCCAAGGTATTTAAATTGATTAGATCTCTCTAAAATTTTATTCTGGAGACAGATTTTACTTTGTATGGAGTCCTTCCTCTGAAATGCCATAATTTTAATTTTGTTAATTGATATTTCCATATTAAATTTGTTAGCAATTTTTTGTAAATTATAAATTGATCGTTGCAAATCATTTTCAGAAAGTGGTATTTTATTCATCATCTTCCACATTAGTCCCATCCAGTGAAAAAAAAGACAGAATAATACTTCATAACAAAATGTTAGATAATGAAAATTTGAATAAGTGACAAGTGTTTGAAACCTACTAGCAACTTGAAATATGTTATGCACTTGCCAATATTTTTCTTCTGTGCAAATTGCATTCATGACAAAAATTGCAGCATATTGTTATATACCTTAATCAGATGTATATCATTTCAGTACTAATGTGTCTCTGGTATATACATTATCATCCTAAACAAAAATAAAAAAAAAATATACTTGAGAAAATTAAATATTATGAGTCTTGAAACTTTAAATTTTGTTTCCTGAAACACAATATTGTTTAACAGTGTCATAATATTGTGATTTGTATATTTAAATAAATACTTGATAATTGTCTAATAATGTTATAAAAATTGTTTGAAAAAGTTTAAAATATTAAAAAATGTCAGTACATACAGTAGAAGAGCTATAGTTTACAGCAATAAACTGAAAAATCAAGCGTCAGTAGAAGTGCAGTTCAGTCGCTCCTTGGATTTTTGCATCATAAAAAATCCATCGACCACGGTCAGGTTTGAACCCCACAACCCGCGGGATGAGAGGCAAGAAAACATAACCACTAATCCACAGCAGCCAACAAAATATTTATCTACGTGCACGACATTTTTCAATGATCTCTTCTAAGTTCTACTGGACCATAGTGCACATGCAGGACTACCTGTGCTATGGTATGACCAAACTTTCACAATAAGAAATTGCACTATTCCTTTTTTTATTTTGTCAGTTTAAGAAGGTGTAAGTTAGTGTACACCAAAATTAGTTTGTAGTTTATTGAAATTATTATGCAAGTAATTTACTTTGTTTGGTTACGAAATAAACAAATTGGCCTCAACAGCAGTTTAACTTGCCATTGATTTTTCAGTTTATTCTTGTAAACTGTAGCTTTTTTTTGTACTTACTAACATTTTTTAATATTTTAAACTTTTTCAAACAATTTTTATAACATTATTTGACCAATTTTGAAGTATTTATTTAAATATACAAACCATCAATATTATGAACACCGTTAGACAATATTGTGATGCTGACTGCTATTTTTCTCCAGAGAGTGTATTACTTAGTCCTATGATTTTTCTCTTCTTCTTCCAGCGATTAATCTACTAACAACCCACTGGTGGGTTATCACTGATTGGAATGACGTTAGGGGGAGCGATAAGTAAGTGTACACCCATTTTTATAAATGTTGGTAATTTGAATATTATTAATATATTCGTTAAAATAGATTGGGAGTTTATTGCAAAGATAGGTAATTAAAATTTTCACAGTAACTGCTGCCATCTCGAGTAAGCTGATAACTTAGTACTATATAATATATTTATATGTGAAAAGCAGCAATAACCCTGGGGCAAGGATGATATCGTATTTGGTCAATGGGGGGTTACGCTGTCTCTATGAATCGGTGCTGCGCACTGTGTTCTATTGGACTTGGGAAATATAAGACAATATATTGATACTTATAGAAACATAAAAAGCATTCTTTTTCTTAAAAGTACTCCCAGATACAATCTAAATGTTATAAAACAATGGCTCTCCCCAATACTTTGTGTTGTGAACCTGGCCCTACTACAGGTAATTAAATAGGGATAGTTAGCTGCAGAAATGAAGTTATTAAGACCTTAGGGGTTATACGCTTTATGACCACATGCGTAATGAAGCTCTCAAACACACAGCAATAAACTGAAAACAATCCGACTACCTCTTGCAGAGCTATTGAAACTACAGGGCAAAAGCGGACTTAGGAAGACGTAGAAGAGATGGAGGGATCCAAATTTCTATCTGAAAGTGGAAAAGGCCAATGGCACAATTTGATGATGGTGATGATGATGATATGGAGAAGTTAAACTGTGTTCCCAAACTTATTTATATAGAAAGGAACCTCATAATGTTGTTCGTTATAATATATGATTTTAATGTTTCGATCTTGGTACATAGGAAGTTGCACAGGACAGTGAGACTATGAGTTTGCTGAAGACGTCCCACAGACACCAGAAGTGTCTAAGTTGTCAGATTTTCTCCATATGGTCAATTCCTTGCTTCTGGAGACGATGGTAGGATGTGTTAACTGTGCTTGAAAGAAAGAGCTGCAATTCTGAAACATTAGAACATCTTGGATCTGGCAAACTATGTAATCTCTTCTTAGGTACAAATGACGGAGATTTGAGGAAGTTGCTGAATTCAAATATAGTGTTTAAATTTTCAAGGGACACAGGGGAAAGAAAATGGTGAAAATAGGGGGGAAAGTGTAAAATAAATTGAGGACAATGGAGATGAGTCAAAAAATGTTGACCCCCCCCACACTTGCACCATTCAGAACAGAAACTGCTGTTATGTCAATCGGAAGAAAACTCTTCTTTTCCCTTTTGGTGGACGGATCAGGTCAAAAAATTCCTGCAAATTTTGACTGATCCAGAGATTCACGGTTCCACCACCAGAGGAAGAAGAAGAGTTTCTTCCATCGACTAATGTCAGTATCAGAAAAGCACTGAAGATGAGACAGTTATGGTCTCTCGGAACTAGTGCTCTACTTAGAAGATTTATATGAGGAGAGGTTAAGAAACATTTGATTTTACAGAAATTAACCTGAAGAAGTAGTGAAACTTTGTCCCACGTTGTGGTGACATTTTGGAAAAGTAAATCTCTTCATGGGCCAGATGTGTCACTTGTAGTAACATTTTCAGTACGATTTATGTCCCCAAAAACGAATTACTGGTTTCAGGGGGTTAATTTTCGGTAGAGCCGGGATTCTTTTCTTAGGGTCAGAAGTTGGTACACTGGGTAGGAAAAAAACCCTTCAACATCACTGCCAACTGTTTCTTGTAGACGTACTTGCAATTTACTCCCCTTCCTTTCCCCCACCCGCCCCGTCCCTGTAGCGTGGATACATTCTTCACCGTCAATTAAAATTAAAATATTTTCTTTTACATTTTATCAGGAGGATCCCTTCTTGCTTCTGTCTTTGTTGAAAGTTGTATGCAGATGAATAGTGTAATACTTTTATAATTTTAAAAGAACATTATTATTACATCACATGATGTATATTTAAATTCTATTGTTAATAGTTCTTTAAATAGAAGGGTTAACTAAAAAGACAACATGAAAGCAGAATAACGCTGTGCAATGAGATTCATTGCACAGAAACAGCGGGTACACCAGATGGGATCGGAAGGAAAAGGAACACCGATCGATATCTTAGAGGGATGAAGACACGCAATTTTGGCTAATTAAACAGTACCAACAATAGTTGGAAAAACCATCTTGAAAAGAATGAGTTCAAATCGGACCACAAAGCGGTTTATATTATTATACCAAGAGGAACGAAGATCACATGGTGTCCTATGAAACGCGGAGGGAAAATTTTTCTATAGGATAGTACGAGGCCTGGCCTAATACTTGGAAGGAAGAAAGAAGAAGAAGACTATTTGACCAATTACAACATACTTGGCACCAATAAATAAATTTAGTCTGGAAAAAACTTCTAATACTAATAAAAAATCAACATCCCAACCAGCCAGAGAATCTGGAATTTATTCAATTAAAAAAAATTGTAAGATTGTAGCCAAAAGTATACATAGGAAAAAAAAAAGGAATTTGGAAACACGCATAAAGAACATTTTAGAAATATTAAAAAATTTTGAAATTGAAAATCAGCCAATTGCGCACATAGTGTACTAAACATCATAAAATTGGAAAAAGAAGCGAAACTTTTAAAAGTGGATAAACCGTTGGAATGGACAAATTTGGGAAATGATATTCATTCAGAAGAATAAATACGATCTATGAATTCGATATTCCGGGTGGATAAAAATTTAATTACAAAGTGTTATAATCCCAATTTTTATTATTATATTTAATCCCAATGAAAGATGGCCAGCACAAGAATGATGTCACAAAAGAAATAAAACACACAGAATGCATCAGTGGAAGCCAGACTGAAGAGAGACATGATGATTGTCTGAAAACGTCGGTATCAAAGAAGTGGTAGATTAAAATATGTTCTCACTCACTATTAATGATATCACTCATAGGTACTTCCCAAAATTAATTAAAATATGTCTTAACTTGTTGCATTCAAGAGCATCTTATGAATAGAACAAGTGAGTATTTGCTCATTTTACATATTAACCCTTACAATATTAATGTATATTTAGTGAAAAAAACAATTAAAATAATTAGTATTAAATTTGGGAATTTAACATTTATATGAGGTTCCAATTCATAAGAATTAAATAAATCGTGTTATTTCTTTACCTCATACGTCTTATATTCCTTTAACAAACAGCACTGCCAGTATCGGCGACTCCTTGTCCCATCGTCAGTGTTTTACGATTGTCAATTTGTACTTTGTTGATAATTTTCCAAAGCACCGTGCCATCTGATGTCTTTTTATATTTTTTGAATAATATCTCTATTCGGAAAACAGTTTGGGAAAAAAAATATATATAAAAAAAAAACCTTACTAGAACCTGAACTTCGAAATTACCAGACGAACCGAGCTTATGTTTCAAAGTTCTTCAAAATATAACAGATGGCCAGTTAATGAAAAATGATTCATGAAAAAGAACACCCAGAATGGCAGTTTGGATAATTATCAACCAAAAGTAAAAATTGACAATCGTTGAAAACAGCTGACGATGGCGGAACAAGGAAGTAGCAGAGACCGAAGGGACCTCTGCTCCGTATTTAAAGGAATATAGAAAGTATGGAGGTAAGAAATAAGCATTACTTACTTACTTACTCACGGCACTATCGAACCCGTAGGTTCATGCCGGCGGACATAAGCTCTCCAGACATCCTTAATCATACTGAGCCAATGCGTTCCACTCATTCCCTGGATAATCTACTTCCCTCAAATCAGAGTTAATGTTGTTCCCCACCTAATTCTGGTCTACCAACTGGGCGTTTTCCTTTCTGGCTTTCTACAAGAAAGTTGACATGCACGGCTTTCATTACCCATACGTGCAAACAGTCCTGCCTCACGCAGTCTACGAGACTTAATGTTCTATTTATTATATCTGGCTTCTATAAAGACCATGTAACTTCATTGTTAAGTAGTCTTCTCCATTACCTGTACGGTTCATCTCTCTTGGGTCCAAAATTATGCCTCTAAGAATTTATTCTAAATACTCGAATCTTCTTTACCTCCCCTTAACTGTAAAGGTAAGAGTTTCCATGTTTCGCACCCATATAATATAACTGGTAGAATAAAGTTAATCACAATTTATTTTAATCTTAATAAAAAGTATATAATAATATCGTCAACTGCGTCCAACTCCATGGTCGGTATAGGGGATGAGATGTACCCCTTTATGTGAATCAGGGTGTGGCCGACCACACCGGGGTGTGGTTGTAATGAAATGGATGAGATGAGTATGGAGAATGTTGGAATAATTGTAGCAGGGGAACGGGTGAAAATGAATCCCAAGAAAACCTGCCCACTCAACTTTGTCCACCACGAAATCCACATCTGTGACCGCGAACTCAATCTTGGGACCACAGCAGTGAGATGCAAGCGTCTAACCGCTTGCGCCACAGAGGCTGCGTATAACTCTTATAAAAACACACCCTGAGATCCACCATTACAAAGTGAAATGCTTGGTTTCTGTATTCATTAAATTATTTTAAAATAGCTGTGTAAAATACAGTAGTGAATCGTCATGGATGTTTTTGTCTTGTCTCTGTATCACAACTAACTTTACTAAACAAGAGGTGAGGAAGTGAGAGACCAGAAGCCAGTGAGACCAAGTACGCTCTCCTATTTTTAAAATCATTTTTAATCAGTGTGACCACTCGGCTCCGTTGCACCTCTGCTCATTTGCACTCAGTTTCAATGATTCTTCCAATGTGCTGTTCGAGCAGGCTCTGGTAAGAAGGGGAAGTCTTGCATGAATTTAAATCTTACCCAAAATTTACATACAATGTTAACAACCCATGTTAGTCAGTATTGACTTTGTATAGGGCAAAAATCAGTATAGTTTAATTTAAGATTTATTAAATTATTTTAGTCAGTCATTCTTACTCAATATTATGTTGTTTGTTCTTGGACTTGTTCAAAACAATTCTGTTTATCTTCAGCTGTGCGGACTTGTTATTTATGTTGCGCACCTGGATGTCGCGTCATCTCCCATCTATGTTGGCCAAGAACCTCCAAACAATGCACGCACATAATACTACCAGTTGGACAGCTGACGATAAACAGAATGTTTGAAACAGTCCAAGAACAAATCAACATTAATATTGAGGGAAGATTATCTGACTGAAAATAATTTAATTAACATAACTTCACAAAATATCACTTGCTAAAATTAACTATTTACGATTATTAGCTCCCTCACTAGACCAGGAGCCGGTTTTCAACGCCTCACTGATGTTATGTTGATCCGAAAAACTGCCTTTTCCTTCCTCGTTCAAAGATCAGTTTGATCGATTCAAGTGCATGAGAATTTCTGAAAAAAAACAAGAGTTAAACGTTTTAAAACACGGCTTGGCGTGTACCTTTTTTTTGAAAAGCAGTGCATTTTAGGTGAATTGATTTATGAGCCACAGATCAGATTTTTTTCAGTTTAAAAGGACTAATATGAACCAATAATTTAAATATAATTAGCCAAACAAGGATGGAGCTACATGGACCTCCAGGTTTTTCACATAATAACCTAATAAACCAGTCTGCGAAGCTGACGATAAAACCGAATTGTTTTTGAAACATGTCCAAGAACAATCAACATTAATATTGAGGTAGATTCCAGACTAAAAATATAGTAAAATAACTCAAAATATAACTTCCTACAATTAAATATAAATTAGCAATATATTTGTTTTTCATTAAAATATTACTCATTAAAATTTTATTAAAATATACTATTAACATATCATCAAGTATTAGGCCCCTGGCCCGTTACGGTCTCCACCATCTCCGAAAAGGTCGACCCACCGATCTTTGCCCGAGGAGTGTGGTGGAAGGATTTGTTTTGGTATTCTGTACGATCCATGCGCTGAATGTGGGCTAGCATTGTTTCTATATTTCTTGTGGGTATCAGATATAGGTTCGAGTTTAACTTCTGGCTTTTTGAATTTTTTGGTGGCAGAAGGCTAAACCTGCAGTTGTTTCAGGAATTTCTTTCCGTGGCGTAAATGACGGTCATCCTGAGTTCTGATGGTCCAGCTTCACTGTCATAACAGATTATGGTCTAGCGAGGTTTTTTTTTATAGATTTTCATTGTTGTGTCTCTCACTTTTTATGGTTTCAAACTTGGTTGATAATTCTTAAAGCTTTATTTAGTTTGATTTTAAAGGATATTCAATTCCTCATTATAATTAGATTAATCCTAAGTATTTAAATGAATAACTTGCTCATATTACATATTTGAACTACAATGTGAGCAAACTGAAAGAACTTGAAATGTACAAAATGGAACGATAATAAACATTTGGCACACATCGCCTTGAAAATAGTATTTGCGCGATGACAATGTGTGAATTTTAAAGCTCTCGCGTAGGTGGATCATATGATAAATGTAGGCGGGTGTTGCTTAAAACGGATGTGATTTCTCCAGTTTTGAGTAGAAGATGATATTTTGCAAACCATTGTTTGGAAACAGAAATTTCTTATTCTTTCAAGTTTCTCTATTGTGCAAATAGATTATTATTCATAAATTATATAGATGTAACTTGCGGGCCGAATTGAGTGTGTTATTGCAAATTACTTCCGGGCGCGCTGGACCACACCTGGTTTTAATTTAAATGCAATGCGAATTACAACACCATATGTACATTCACTGCAAACCAGGATGGAAACATAAAACAAAATCATGAAACAACCAGCTAACCTGGATTTCATTGTT
>JASPKZ010000557.1:0-23360 GCA_030220185.1 Diploptera punctata
ATTATTATTGTTGTTATTTCGTATTGTTATTATTCTTGTTATTATTCTTGTTGTTATTATTATTATTCTATTATTATTATTATTATTCTTATTTTTTATTCTTATTATTATTATTATATGATTATTATTATTGTAAATCTTAGACATTTAAGCAGTCACGAACACCTCGAATTCGTAGAGAGGAAGAAATAAGAACTGGAAGGAGAACAAGAGGACTCGAGGGACATGGAGTGGATGGATAGAGACGAATGGACAAGAAAAGATAAAACTTTAGGCACAGAAAGATGTGTAAACAATGAAAACCTATATAAAATAAATAAATTATGTTATGTATAAACATATCATCGCGTTACACCCATCCTAGGAACAAATTCCATGGCTTCGTCTACATGATCGTAGAAACCATCCATTCCCTATGCCCTTCTCTAATAAAATATTACACACATCATTACCTTATTATTTATCACATCGCTTAATAGACTCTCTGATACACATAAATGAGATACTCGACCCTTGAGAACAATGTCCTTATATCCCTCCTCATCTAACAAACTATCATTACTTGAAATCTGTTACAGTTTCTCGTGCTAGAACATGGAATTTACCTACAACTAGGTCAGAGACTCCTAACTACACCATCATTCAGAAACAAATTGAAAAAAAATTATTAAACAGACACAACTCACTAATATTACTTTGTGAATAATGATAATTTGTTTTTTTTCATTATTTAATAAAAAAGTTTTAAGATTAGTCATATATTTACCTAATGCCTTGTATAATAAGCGATAGATTAATTCATTATAGATTATTTACTTTCTTTATGTTTTTCCCCTTTTCTTTTTATGTATAGAAATTCGAGCTGTTATTCCTTTCTGTATAAATTCTTTCATTAAGTTTAATTTTATTGTATTTAATTTTATGTATTATTAAGCATTGTTGTCATTATGTTCAGTTTGACAGATAATTAATTGTTTAGTACGCCACTCTTATGTATTTAAATGTAACTAAGAGGGTTTGTCCTGGTGAGTGGAGAGAAGGCCACATTGTCCAGTCAAAAAAAAACTCGGAAAATGAAAGTGTCCACGGCTATAAAATAAAAATATTTATTCTTCTTCTTCTTCTTCACTCTGTTTAGGCAAAGTTGCCTGTTCCCGTCTTCACGAAAGATCTAAGACATCTCTTCCGAGGAAGTACACATTCTTATTCATCTTGGAAAAAATAGAATTTATTTGGTAATCTCGTTCTTCCATTCTTTCTACAGGTTCTTTCCCTGTACGTGTGTTAAAGATTTTCTTTTGGAGTAGAGGGCATTCTTCACGGATATCTCGTTCGTATCTGGCCCATTCTAGTGCAGCCTTTTACTCGTCTAAAAATTGCATCGGCTCTGGGTTTTACTTTCTTGTTTGGTAGTGGTAACCAAGATTCTAATTAATTTGCTTATTGTTTAGGGAGTACCAGAGGGCAGTGGGAGACCGTTCCGCACCTTCATAATAGACAATATATATAAAACGTTTTACTAGATTTGCTGGTTGGTATGGAAGAGCACGGGAGTACATACAGAGTCTGGGTCAAATCCCGTCCAAGTTATATTTTTCTTATCATGTAGACATGTATAGTGGCCTCTGGCCTCTGATTACGATGTTTTCGACATGAGCCCAATGCAATTATCAGGATTATCATTTTTCTCTGAGAGAATATCAGGCAGATTTCAGCATGCAACGTTAACAGTTCCTTGTAAGTAGAATGCAGGTTAGCTGTAGAAATGAAGAAGTAAAGGTAACAGAGAAAAAAGATTGAGGGATGTAAGACAATGAACCTTCAATTTTATAATGTGTAGAGTGGGTTTAATGAGTGCTCGAAGCAAGGAATCTCGACCGCAGCAATTAACTGATATAATAAAAGTGACATCCCACAGCAAGAAATGGACCACTTATAAATCACATCGGTCAGATGCTTGTTGAGGCAAAACTATTGTCAGATTGGAATGCTCTCATTGAATTGCACATGCAGGTATTAACCAAATGAGGGTAACTTACGACATGAAACAAGAAATATTACTGCAAATAATACAAGAAGTTTAAAAATAGCGACAAAATCTCAATACATAATTATTAACTCCATATTTAATGGAAAAATCTATTTGCTCGAAAAACATAGCCTGGTTGAATTCTTGTATGGTATTCATTGAAAATGAAATTAATAAAATAAATAATAATTTATTTATGTACAGATTACACTGAGTAACAAAGTAGAAACTTTTTTTATTTTGTCTCCGAAAGAAAAATATGTGATTCTGATAGTATATGTTCTCCTGAATTCAAATTATATATCGGTTTTTCTCCATCACGCAAGATTTTCGAGAGAATGGCATTATAATTTCAAACACTTTATATTTTACTACATTCGTAACTACACAATACTCTCACATTCGGACTCACCTAGAATGTCAGAAATGACTATCTTCTGCTATATTTTGCCTGTGGAGCATCCCTCTTGATGGTCCAACAATAATCGGCCAGGATATTAGGATTCCTTTGCCTTGATATTTTCTTTTCCATAGCTGAAACCAATAGAGTTAGCTCTTTGGTTTTATTTTACAATGGACAAATGGACGAAACAACGCTTATTAAAAAAAAGTTTTTAAATCCATTAATTGAAATTGAAACAAACAAAAAATATGGTGATGGAGAAATATACTTAACCCGGTCTTCTTGAGACAAATGAGCTTGAAATACGAAAATTAATGTGTTTTATGTTTAGTTAAATAAGAGGAGGAAAAATGTAAATCTATTATTTTTAGATACCCCATTGCTGTGTACCCGGCGTTGTCCGGGAATCTAATTCAGTCGATCTTCTTGGCATAAATGAACTGGAAAGATAAAAAATTAATGTACTACTTATGATGAGGTTGAATAAAGTAAAATGAAAAATAATTATAAATGTATATCGTAATTATTTTAAGATTCCCCGTGCTGATTACCCGGTGTTGCCGGGAATCTACTTATCTCGATCTTCTTGGCATAAATGACCTATAGGACAAAATTCGTTATTGTGAGTTATCCGTAAAAGAATACCCGCTATGTGCTGCTATGCTTGCTCAGGAATCTAGTACTTGATTCGATCTTCTTGGCATCAATAAAAGACAAAAATGGTTATTTTGAGTTATCCGTAAGAGATAAACATATGCTGTCGCTGAATTTTTTGTAGTTTTTTGAGATAGGCCATTCCAATTCTATGTACATTAATTAGCGTATTTGTTATGGTTACCACGCGTACCGGTAAGATCATTTTAAGCGTTCGAAGACCTACTTTTTCACGGTTTTCCACTACAAAGGGCGATTTTTAAGGGCGTAGGAGTTGAGTACTATCACAACTACTCTTGTAGCCTGTGTTCATCCGGGAATCTCCTGAAATTTGCAAAAAGCCCCATCACTCTCGGATCAACGGTACGGCCGCGCATAAAGTACGAGCAAACAAACAAAACCAACAAACAAACAAACATTCATTTTTATATATTAGATATCACGATTAATGTAATTTTTTTATTATATTGACGTATTTTTTATTTCGAGACATTATGACTTCTAGTGGAATACTGTACATTTTAGTACCTTATTTCACAAGTTTTATTAATATATGCCAAAGGTTACTTGAAATTGAAAGTTGAACTTTTTATTGATTCAGATTAAGGCCTAGGAATACGTATGTGCAATGTTAATGATATAATGGTATGGTATGATATGAAGATCATGTCTGGTAACTCCTGCAGTGAAATGCAACGTTACTTGCATCTGTAAGTATGGGTATATTACTGTATCTGGGGTACCACTTTATTATCAGAGCTGAAAAATATAAACAAGCTCATACAAAGTATATTTAATATGACGTTGTCTGAAGTAACTCGCCAGATCTTAATGTCATTGGCCATATCATATGATTTTAAACTATTTTTCCAAACTATAGATTGCCAAATAATATAGCCTAACGACATTACTGGCCGATTGGGGAGAAGAGAGATTTAGATACACCTCGTAAGAGGTGACCGAAAACAGTATCCCATAATCCTTAATAATAATATTTTTTATTTCGGAATTCATCGACGATACAGTGGTTTTCCATCACCCTCATGGAATTCGCCTTCTACAGTTGTCGCGGTCCTGAACATCCTCATTTGTAAGTTCCAGTTCACTCATAATTCTTCTCACACCGACCATTTAACCTTATTTACGTCTTCCCTTCCTTCTTTATCCTATCTATTTTTCCATTCCAAGATCTTCTTATGGATTCTCTCAGATGTCCTCTTCTTCAGAGTCAATACCACATTAATCGTCTCTCTTCAATTGTCTGTAACAATTTATTTAAATTTCGTATTTTCCTAATTTCAAGGTTTCTAGATTTTTTTCTAATCTGGACTTCCGCGGTAATCCAACTCTGTTGCTAATAACTTGTTAGACTGACACCTTTTAAATTGTCCATGTATCTGAACCGTATAAGATAGTTTCTACAATGACCTTATAAATGATTATTTTTTGTTCTGGTAAAGGGGTTTTACTGAGTTGAGCATGCCCATACTGTCCGTCCATCTGCTATTCATTTTTTAATAATAATGATAATAATAATAATAAACATATTTTACCTGGCAGAGTTAAGACCTTAAGGCCTTGTCTTCAGCTCAAACAGTAAAATGTACAAATACACGTTTACAATAAAATTGTATATAGGCCTCATTCACTCACTCATTTTCCTGACATTTGTCTTACAGGTGAGGCAAAACACCCAGTAAAAACCTCACCAGAGAAAAACTACCCCGCGCACAGGGATCGAACTCGGGCGCCGCGCGCTGAGACAGCCGTGTGGACAAATAAATAAAAAAAAAGATAAATAAATAAGTGCAATAAAAATAACTATTACATAGTATGTCTACAATATAATGATCATCATCATCATTCGGTATCATTGCAGCTGCCGCCGTCTTCCGGAAACCAAACTCCATTCCTCTCTGTCCATCCATTGATCTTCCTCCATTCCTCTGATATTCATAGCTGCTTGTACCCCTTCTGTCCAAGTTTTCTTCGGTCTTCTCTTCCTTCTTTCCATTGGGATCCATTCCATAACAATTTTTGGCAATCTTTACTCTTGCATTCTTTTGACATGACCATACCACTGTAATCTTTTCTTTTCTATAATGTCTATGATGTCCGGCTGCTCTTGTACACCCATAATTTCCCTTTTTTCTTTATTTCGTTTTTCTATCCATTCTAGATTTTCCAGCTGATCTTCTTAAAACATTCATTTCAGTACTTAAAATTCTTTCATTTCCATGGTAGGATTTTGATAGACTTCAGCACCATATGTTAAAATGTTCTGAATTATGGTTTGATATATTTGTGATTTTCTATTTTTTGTAATATTTTTGCTCCACGAAACAGAGTTTAAAGCATTTATTGCTTGTTTTGTTTGTGCGATTCTATTTTTAATTTCCACTGTGTTATCGCCTGAATGGTCTAATTTTGTTCCTAAATAAGTGCATTCAATACTAGGTTTTAGTTCTTCTCTATTGTTGAAATTTGTATTTTCCATTTATTCTCCTATACACAGGTATTTAGTTTTCTCAATGTTTATATAAAGTCCCCATTTTTCATATTCTTCTTCTAGTTTTTAGCCATATATTCTATGTCATCGTGGTCCTGTGCTATTAATACTTGGTCATCTGCCAAAATGTAGTGAATATACATGTGTATTTTGGATGGGTATGCCCATTTTTTGACATTTTTTCCTCCAGTATCTTAGTACTCTTTCGAGATAAATTTTAAATAGAGTTGGAGATAAACTGCAAACCTTGCCTTAAACCTTAATGATAATTTACAAAATATTTTAATTAATCTAGAATTAACGTATCAAATATAAAATGTACAAGATAGAAAAATGAGAAAAAAAACTATTAATGACATAGAATAAACTTAACTCTCGACAAAAATTATTATTTAACAATAGGTAATTGTATAAGCGTGACTTAAAAGTACCATTGTGTGCGGCAACCCCTAATATCTTGAGGATGGAAATTCCTGGAGCGGGAATAAGCTACTGTGAAAGAGGTAGAATAAGAGGAAGTGCTATGAAGAGGAATTATTAGCATACTGTTGTCTTGTGACCTAGTGTCAATATTGTGGTAAGAAGATAACTTCTCAAATCCAGACGCCAGGTAACCAGGAGTCTAGGAATTCAGAAGCTTGAAAATAAGTGAAAGAGAGTGCAATTTGTCCGTCAGTAAGTTGATTTTCGACTGAAATAGTAAGCAGATGAGGTTTTCAATAAAGAAAATCTCTTTCTCGGAATAAAAGAAAAAAGATGATAAAAAAATTGGCATTCCAAACTTCATAAACACTGATTACACACTTAGAGAGATCGACCAAGTTTTTGCCTTTCAACAGAAGTCACGTTTTCGGTTGGGAAGCTGCTTAAAATGAATGTGCAATGCATTTCAATGAAGCACAAGCTGTATGGTCTGCATCATTTTGAGAACAAATCAGTAATTTGTGTACAACTTCACATTTACATTACGAGAGAGAGAGAGAGAGAGAGAGAGAGAGAGAGTGTTCAATGCATTTATTATAATTCGACTCTTCTCCGATAACCATACAATCATTTAAGTTACTTGCATTCGTGTTGTTTCCTTTTTTAAGTGAGTAAATTTCACGTTCTACCGTTCATAATCAAAGAAAAAGAAATTTCATTAAAATTCGTGATTTATTGCACCTTGGCACACAATTTGTAAATGTGAACAACATTCGGTTACGATGTTATATCTAAAACATAGATGTAAATTACTAGCCGTGATAAAATTTTTAATCGTAAATTATTATCGTTGTATGAGGGGTAGAAAAAATGAAATCTTGGATTGCATTGATGAGGAAACTGCTTATTATTATTATTATTATTATTATTATTATTATTATCAGTATTATTATGATTTGGGAAAAAGAAGCTCTTCCAGATGAATGGAAGGAATCAATTATCGTACCAATTTATAAGAAAGGAGATAAAACTGATTGCAACAACTACAGGGGCATCTCATTACTTTCAACTTCGTACAAAATTCTAACAAATATATTAGTATGCAGACTTACTCCCTATATTGATGACATTCTAGGAGATCATCAATGTGCATTTAGAAGAAACAGGTCTACAACAGATCAGATTTTTAGTATAAGACAGATTTTAGAGAAGAAATGGGAATATAATGGTACTGTACATCAACTATATGTAGACTTCTAAAAAGCATATGATTCAATTAAGAGGGAGAAGTTATATAGTATAATGCTGGAGTTCGGAATTCCTACAAAGTTAGTTAGACTTATACGAATGTGTCTAAATGGCTCAAAGAGTAGGGTGCGTGTAGGCAAACAGTTTTCGGAAACTTTTGAAATCCAGAATGGGTTAAAGCAAGGAGATGCACTATCTCCTCTACTATTTAATTTTGTACTAGAGCATGCCATTAAATCTTTAGAGAATGAGGAAGGCTTACAACTCAATGGTATTAATACGTTGTTAGTTTATGCTGATGATGTAGTACTACTGGCCGATAGCGAGGAGATACTAAAGGCCAACATGCACACACTATTGAGTAACACTAAGGGATTAGGGCTGGAAGTAAATATCAGTAAAACACAAAATATGGTCACACATAGAAATTCAGTATATAATGGAAATGGACAGCTAATGACAAATGAGGGAAATTTTGAGGGAAGTGGCTGAATTCAAATACCTAGCAACAATAATCACAAATAGGAATGAGATGCACAAAGAAATTAAACATAGGCTCAATTCTGGAAATGCATGCTATTATGCATTGCAGAGACTTTTGATGTCCCAACTCCTTTCAAAAAACGTTAAACTGAAAATATATAAAACTATTATTCTACCAGTTATGTTAGGCCTATATGGGTGCGAAACATGGACTCTTACTTTAAGGGAGGAAAGGAAGGATTACGAGTATTGAGAATAAAGTTCTTAGGAAAAATTTTTGGACCAAAGAGAGATGAACAGACAGGTGAATGGAGAAGACTACACAACAATGAACTACATCGTCTTCATAGGAAGCCAGATATAATAAGAACAGTTAAGTCTCGTAGACTGCGATGGGCAGGACATGTTGCGCGTATGGGGAATGAAAGACGTGCATGGAAACTTCTTGTAGGAAAGCCAGAAGGAAAAACGCCCAGTTGGTAGACCAAGAATGTGGTGGGAGAACAACATTAACTATGATTTGAGGGAAGGTAGATTATACAGGGAATGATTGGAAAGCATTGGCTCAGGATAGTGATGTATGGAGGGCTTATGTCCGCGCGGCCATGAACCTGCGGGTTCGATGGTGCCAGTGAGTAGTAAGAGTATTATTATTATTATTATTATTATTATTATTATTATTATTATTATTATTAACTTATATGAAAATTAATACTATAATTGATTTAAAACTATTCATACGAGTACTTAAAATTTGAATTTCATATAGAAATTTCTTTATATATTTAATTGTAATTTTATTTTTATTAATATGGACTTTATATATATGTCCACCGCTGTGGTCTCGAGGTAGCGTGCTGCCTTGTCACGCAGTGGGCCCCGGGTTCGTTCCCTGGTCGGGACAGGCTCCTGGGTGAGGATTTTTTCGGGGTTTTTCCTCATCTGTAAGACAAATGTCAGGAAGCTTAGTGCCCAAGGGTCCCTGAAAATCATCCGGCCATCATCATCATCCTTATCATTAACATCATCATCCTTCATCGGTGTGGAACGCAACAGGAAGCTACCACACCTACAATTCCCTAGTAAGGCAGCAAAACATAGCATGAAAATGCTATGATTGCAGCAAAAGACCTGCCCTCGGGCAGAATTACTATGGATGGATGGATAGGCCTATATATATGTTTGAGCCTTTGGCATGGGTTCCCTGAAGTAGTCCCCGCCCGGAGATCCGAATGGGGGACTATTTGACCTCCGGAAAATTTTACCCCAGTTGAACCCATGTCCGCATTTCTTGACGGTTGTGATTTTTACGGTGAAAGATCGTCACTCTTTCGCCCAAGGTACTTTTTTTCGTCTGGCTTATCACCTTCGACCAGTCCGGCATGGGTAATCCTATCGGCAAGCAATGCTACCGCCGGCATAGCTCTCTAGGAAAATTTTTGGACCAAAGAGAGATGAACAGACAGGTAAAATTGAGAAGACTACATAACAATTAACTACATGGTCTTTATAGGAAGCCAGATATATTAAGAACAGTTAAGTCTCGTAGACTGCGATGGGCAGGACATGTTGCACGTATGGGGAATAAAAGACTTGCATGGAAGCTTCTTGTAGGAAAGCCAGAGGGAAAACGCCCAGTTGGTAGACCAAGAATGAGGTGGGAGAATAACATTAACTATGATTTGAGGGAAGTAGATTATACAGGGAATGATTGGAAAGCATTAGCTCAGGATAGGGATGTATGGAGAGCTTATGTCCGCGCGGCCATGAACCTACGGGTTCAATAGTGCCAGTGAGTAAGTAAGTAAGTAAGTAAGTAAGTTAGTAGTAGTAGTAAGTAGTAAGTAAGTGTATATATATATATATATATATATATATAGCAAGTTCATATTAATAAAATTAGAAAAAATAATTATCAAATGCATCAATAAAATTATAATTTTAATTAATTCATTTATATTTTTATTAATTTTCTTAATATGAACTTAGCCTAAATACAGGGTGCTTCTATAGCCATTTCCACGAAAACACTACTGTTTTTATTTCTTTGTATACACAGTCAGCTTAGTGCAACATGTTTAGCACGGAAGAACGAGTTGCCATTGATTATGCGCGGGTACGCGGGATTGTCATATGGAGGCCCAGACTTGAATTTACCCATAAATTCCGTAAATTTGAAATATGGAGTATATGTTTTCACATACATGACGGCCATGTAGAAATGTGATAGAATATGTGTGAAACTTCACAATAACATTGATTTTTCAATCATTGCCTTCCTTCATTGAGATGGACAGTGACTTCAGAGACATTAACACACACACACATATATATATAAAGTTCATATTAGAATATTAAATAGAAAATAAATAATTATATGAAATTAAAAGTTAAAAGAAATCTTTTAAATAAATTAAAAGTTTAAATTAGAATAGTTTTAAATAAATACAATATAATTTTCTTATAATAATAATAATAATAATAATAATAATAACAATAATAATAATAATAATAATAACGTTAATAACAGAACAAACGATAAATCTATCAAAGTCGTACTGCATTCACAGCATTCCGGATTTCGATGGCTCTCTCTGTTATTCCATTCACCTTCTCCATTCACATCACCATAGCACAATAACTGCAAGTTTTATCCTCTCAGTACTTGCCTTTCAGGCAACATACTGGGACTGTTACGATCTCAATCCAACGTTTGAAGGGTCTGCCCAAATATATAATAATAATAATAACAATAATAATAATAACAATATTAATAATAATGATAATAATAATACTATTACTGATAATAATAATAACAATAATAATAATAATAATAATAATAACAATAATAATCTAAATATAATAAATTATACGAGAAACACCCAATTAAAAATATGCACCTTACACTGGGTAATGATGAAGTCGAGGTTAGAGCAAATATAAATTTATATTTCTTTTAAAATATGCCAATGTCCGGCAGCCCCTTATTTCTTGTGGTAGGGAATTCAAGTTGCGAGAAGTGAAGATTAGTATATGACATGGAGTGATGTGATGTCCTATGTTGCGGTATATTAAGTAAGAGACTATGTTATAATCTTGTGTTTAAGTTATGGTTTGAGGACAGATACTGGAAACGAGATGGTAAATGATTGGGAGTCGAGGTATGTAGGATCTTAAATAAGAGAATTAGACAGTGTAATTTTCTTCTCTGTTTTAGATGTAGCCATGACAATTCGTGGAAAAATGGAGAAATGTGATCGTATTTTCATACATTAAATATGAATATAAATTTTATACTGGGGTAACTACTTTATTTTAGAAGAAAATTTAATGTCTTTAATCCAACATTCAAGAAAATTTTAGCTTTATTTCACGAGAAAAAAAACTACACTTACGTGCTGAATATACCATTTACTTGCGATAATTATTGAAACTCGATGTTGTTTACGATTTTTTTTATCCTATCAGCGTCATCTAAACGGAGTTCACTTTACAAGTGCTTTCATATGAACCGCAACAAATAAATAAACAGATAATGAATGTCACCAGATGCGATCATAACGACATATTACATGGCTAAGTGAAGAGTTATCGGCGCCGCTGCGGATGGACCAACGTAGTCATGCAATCCATGTGCTTGCATGTGCATGCTGCATCTCACGACAGGTGACCATTATTTTATCGTCCCTTTCAATCGTATCTCCCAACATGTCTTACCCTCAACATAAATTTCATCTCGCTAGCGTGTACACTACATCTTATATTCTGGTGCAAGTATCAGTGGTACAAGCGCAACTAAACTATCCGCGAAATCAACCACAAGATAAGAAGAACCAGGATTCTGGCTACAACCTCTTTTACTGTGTTAGCTTTCAACACTTGCAAATAAAATGTTCTCCATCTTCAAGAGAAGTTGAAATATGTTACAATTTATTATTATTATTATTATTATTATTATTATTATTATTATTATTATTATTATTATTATTATTATATCGAGACTTTTGATGTCCCAACTCCTTTCAAAAAACGTTAAGCTGAAAATATATAAAACTATTATTCTACCAGTTATATTATATGGGTGCGAAACATGGACTCTTACTTTAAGGGAGGAAAGGAGATTACGAGTATTTGAGAATAAGGTTCTTACGAAAATTTTTGGACCAAAGAGAGATGAACAGACAGGTAAATGGAAGAAGACTACATAACAATGAACTACATGGTCTTTATAGGAAGCCAGATATAATAAGAAAAGGTAAGTCTCGTAGACTGCGATGGGCAGGACATGTTGCACGTATGGGGAATGAAAGACTTGCATGGAAACTTCTTGTAGGAAAGCCAGAAGAAAAACGCCCAGTTGGTAGACCAATAATGAGGTGGGAGAACAACATTAACTATGATTTGTGTGAAGTGCATTGTACAGGGAATGATTGGAAAGCATTAGCTCAGGATAGGGATGTATGGAGAGCTTATGTCCGCGCGGCCATGAACCTGCGGGTTCGATAGTGCCAGTGAGTAAGTAAGTAAGTAAGTATTATTATTATCGGCCACGGTGGACTAGTGGTTATGCTCCTTGCCTCTGGCCCCGAGGGTCGCGGGTTCAAACCCGACCGGGGTCGATGGGTTTTTTAGGACGAAAAAATCCAGGAGCAAGTCCTCCGGGGGTACTTTAAGCCGTGGGTCTCGAGTCTGAAGATTTTCAGGCTCGTAAAAAATCCTTAAGCCTGAATGAAAAGGCCTCTAAGCAAAATTACCGAATTTTCCCCGTCCTAGTACTACCTTGGTTTCCTAGATGTCAATTATGAGGCGGAACGCTGACCACGGGCCACTCAAAATGACATCTACACGAAAAACAAGTGTAACTAAATTAGTATGGTTCAAATGCTTCCCTGTAGGGGGAGAGCGCCTAAATCTCTGTAAAGGGGAAAACATGGGCTTACAAAAATATTATTATTATTATTACTACTATGTCCACCGCTGTGGTCTCGAGGTGCCTTGTCACGCAGCGGGCCCGGGTTCGATCCCAGGTAAGGGCAGTTTTTCTGGGTGAGGTTTTTATCGGGGTTTTTCCTCACCTGTAAGACAAATGTCAGGAAAACTTTAAGGCCCAACGGTCCCCGAAATCATATGCCATCGCAATCATCATCATTCATATTCATCTTAGATTAAGCTTAGTATTAGGGACTCTCCTGGCTCATCACTATCATCATGATCATCACCCATCATATCATCGGGGCAACGTAACCCCGCCTTCCAGGCGCCCCAACCTCAGAAGTGGGTTACAAGTACGCCATGCCAGGAGGGAACACCAGGTATGTCGAAAGACAACCTGGGGTATTTGCAAAAAAAAATATTATTATTATTTTTTTCTTTTTGAATGCGGATATGCCCATGTAAGACTACGCAAAGTACTTAAAGGCGTTTCCTTTGAGCCCAATTTCTTTCATTCTATTGCTATGAGCTTGTTTTCATCATCTGTCCAAGTTGTTCCAGTTTTTTTCTTCGGTTTGTCATCTTGGTCAACTTGCCACTTATTCACCTTTATTATTATTATTAATATTATTATTATTATATTATTATTATTATTATATCATCATCATCATCATCATCACTTCATTCATGGATTAGGTCTGTTGACCCGTTCCGACTTCAGCCCATCTCTTTCTAGGTCTGCCCACATCTCGGGTGCCTTTAGGTTTGTATTTTGTTAACTTATTTGTTTGGATATCTATCTTCATTCATTCTGTCTATGTGTTGCTTCCATTTTTGTCTATATGTATCCATTTTATCAGTTATTGCAAATATTTCAAGTTCCTGTCTTATTTCTGTGTTCTTGATTCTGTCTTCCTTAGTGCACCCTTTAACAGATCTCAAAAATTTCATTTCTGCCGCCGTTATCCTACTTAGGTCTTGTTTTTTATGTATCCAGGCTTCTGATCCATAGAGCAGTACCGGTACTGCCAACATTTTATAAAATTTCAGTTGGGTCTCTCTTGTTGTTTTGTTATTTAGTGTTCGTTTTATCGTACCACATATTCCCTGGAATTTTGCTATTTATTATTTATATCATTATCATAATTAAACGAAATGTCACATCCTAGATAATTGGGATGGTTCACCTGTTCTATGATTTTGTTTCCTATTACTATTTCGATCTGATTTGATTTTTCCCTTGGAATGCCATTACCTTAGTTTTTTCTATGGATATTTTGAGATTATATTGTTCACATATATATGTAGTTTAAAAATATTCCTCTGAAGTTCGTCTTCTGTATTTGCTATTATTACTGGTCATCAGCGTATAATAATGTTTTCAAGTAGTGGTGTTTATCTTATTATTATTATTATTATTATTATTATTATATATTATTATTAGATAGGCTAAGTAATTAATTTATAGGTTATGGAACTCATATGTTAAAATAGATTATTTTAAGTCTAATATGGAGGATATTCTGTTATATTATTCGATATGACAGAAACAATATATATACTTTTATTTGCGGATGACCAGATAATAATTGCTCAAGAATTCGAAGACATGGAGTTTATGTTCAGAAAATTATTGGACGAATATGATAACTTGGGTTGAAAATAAATGTAGAAAAAATAACATTTTATATGGGATGTGGAGCAGAAAAACACAAGATTTAATATTAGAAGATCACAAGTGGTAATAGTAGAGGATGTAAAGAATTTAAGTATCTGGGAGGAAAAATGGATAAAGAGGGAGTAAAAGAGTGGATAAAGAGAGTAACAACGAAAGTGATATTAAGAACAGAATAAATAAACGTAGAGCGGTACCAGCAATGATAAATGGAGTCTTATGGAACAGACATATAACAAGAAAAATAATTTCAAATATATAATTGAATAGTGAGAAGTACTGTCACATATGGAGTGGAAGTTTGGAAATTCAACGGAAACATATATAGGATACAAGCGATTACATTTGTATGAGCACGTACGAAGGATGCAAGAAGAAGAGTTACCCAGAAAAAAAAAAAACATTAGAATGGTGTCCTCTCCTGGAAGAAGAAGTAAAGGAAGATCTCGAAACTCGTGGATGCAATAAATAAGAACTGGAATGAGAAACATGAGGACTGAAGGACATGGAGTGGATGGATAGAGATGAGTGGAGAAGAAAAATAAAACTTTAGGCACAGAAAGATGTGTAAAAATTTGAAAATCTGTATATAAATAAAAATAGTATTTCTTCTTCTTCGGCTTTCCCCCACTTACAGGTTTTGCCGTTTACAGTTTCCATTTATCTCTATTCATTCCAATCTCCCTCTTCCAAATTCCTATCATCCATTATAGTTCTGACGTAGGTTTTCCATTTCCATCTTGGTCTGCCACGTTTATTTCTTCCAGGGGGTGACCATTGGTTTATATATATTTGGCCATCATTCATTTTTCCATTCTTTGTACATGATCATACCATTTAAAGCGTTTGATTTTCAATCCTCTTAACAACAGATGTGGTGACATTCATTTCTCTCCAAAGGAATAAGTAAAGTGATCCCACAACAGGCCCGGAGGCCCTTGGGGGTAGCAGGGGGTTAAGGCTCCCACTTTTTCTAGACAATCGGCACTTGATGTCAGCCGGGTTGTCAGCCCTGCGTGACGGCCGCCTTTACCCCAGAACAAGCGCCTGGTACTCATTTCCGTTAGAGGCTGAGTCGACCCCAGGGCCATAGTGCCGCCAGAAGGTTTTGGTCAGTTTAAAAAATTCTGACCACACGGGACTTGAACCCTCGACCCTCCGGCTTGTAGCTCAGAGCTCTTAACCACTACGCTACGGCGTGCCCCTATCTCCAAAGGAATTCATTTCTTATTTTATCCTGTCTTGTTTTTTGGAGGCTTCTTCTAAAATAATCAAATTCAACGGTTCTAATTTTATTCTTTTGTAATTCAAAATAGTATTTAATACAGATTATGTCTGATATGCTCCAGCTGAAGCTATGACAGCTTATGGTCCTACATGAATGGTACGTATTACTTAGGAAATATCACTGACCTAATGTAACTGACCTGTTAGTTTAGCTATATGTCTCTCTTTTCATCGCTTCGCGTTTATAACTGACGATATAATAATATTTGAACAAAACTCCAAAGCCAAATATTCGTTAAAGTCACTGGTAGAGAAAGAAAAATTGTAGTTAGCGTGACTCAGTTTCCTAAACCATAATTCTAGTTTTTGTCTAGATTTCGCTATTTATTCATATAAAGTAACTAGCTACCCATTTATCCTCAGGAGGGTAAGGCATACTCCGTACCAGTTTCTAAAATAAAATCTATGCTATAGCCAGGAATCATACTCGGGACCCCTTGAATATTGCCAAACTCAGTAAGTGTTAGATCACTGAGAGATATTAATACGCTCACGATATCACTATATTTAACAATGATCTTAACACCATTATCATAAGTAATGCCACGAGTGATTTCCAAATTTATCTAGAGAATTTGGAATTCAAGAGTGGCATTGTGTTAGGACTATTTAACGAATAACATTTAAGCTGTTTACATACAAATAATATTTAAATATAGTTATTTTAAAATATTTATATATTTAATGTAAACGGCGATGTTTGAAAACAAATGAGAAACGATTGGTACGCTTCATTTGCTTCTTTTGTTCGTCACTGCAAACCAGATCATATTATTTATTGCCAAAGGAATGCAATATTGTAAGAATGCACTCTAGTGGAGAAAAAATGGGAAATACATCAAACTGTATATTAATTCATTTGTGATGTCCTATGATGTAAATTTGACAATTATATTTTTCTGGAAAAAATACATTTAAGGACAGTGCAAACAGTGGTTTCCTTTTTTTGGTGGTATAAATCAATTGCTACAAATGTTTTTTATATCAACTCCGCATGCGGTATGTGTTTGCCATTCACACACTATATATTTATACAATCTGGTAGCAGTATTTCTTACATAGTCAGTCACTGCAAAATAATGCTATACATATTCAGAATGTTAAAAAGGAGGTGCTTTCTTTATTATGATAAACTTTAATTGGTAAATTCTAGGCGAACACAACTGTGAATGGTTGTAAATAAAAAAAATATAGTAACGTGATTGGTCATTGACTCCCATTTGGGGGCATGAGTTTAAATAAGTAATAACGAACGAACTCACTAACGCTATCGAACCCATAGGTTCATGGTCGCGGGGAAATAAGCTCTCTCTATATCCCTATCCTGAGTTAATGTTTTCCAATCATCCCCTGTATTATTAACTTCCCTCTTCAGGCAATAAGCCTTGGCGCAGAGCTACGGGACTAGAGGTGGTTCGGGTCTTCATAGGGAAAATTTTTTCTCATGGAATTTCGGTCAGTATGTAACCGGTGCTCACCCAGCATCATGAAGAATTTGGGTAGCTGCAGTAAGTAGCGGTGGCACGCCGCTACAGTAGCGTGGGGCCGCGCTACAAGGGTCCGAGGGATCGAGTTCCTGTGGGGTCAGCGATTTTTAAACTGATCCAAACCTTCTGGCGGCACTATGGCTCTGGGGTCGACTCAGCCTCTAACGGAAATGAGTACCGGATGCTTGTTTCTGGAGATAAAGGTAGCCGTCATGCAGGGCTGGCAGCCCGGCTGACATTAAGTGCCGTTTGTCTGGAAAAAGTGGGAACCTTAACCTCCTACTACCCCAAAGTCCTCTTGATGCCTGTAGCTGCATAACTTTGCCTTTTACAATAAGTGACGGCTCCAGGTTGAGGAAAACTAGCTATAATGGCTGGAGGGACCCGACATGCTGACCATGTGTCACCCCAACACTGGCAGTGATGATCTTCTACCTAAGTGGTTAACCAACATGCAGAGGTGACACCAGCAGCCGGCTGGTAGGCCAAGGGCCTTCTATGCCTGTCGCGCCTTATAGTTTTTTCATAATGTTTAATGGTTATTCTCGCACCTCATTCTTGGCGTTACCATCAGTTATCATAACAAATACAAATTTGTGCGTTAAAAGGCGATAAATTTAGTTCGGAAGTTTCTTATTTTTAAGTTTTAGGTTCTTGTACGTACCGTAAATCTAAGACACAGGACTCCCACGATGTTAGTTCCCTTCCAAAGAGCAAAAAAGTACTCAGGATTTTGTAGACCTTAGCCTACCGGGTTGAATCCGCGAAACCTGTAAAAAGAGGTGAGTGTGGTAACCACTATTCACCAGAATCGACAAACTTATCACGATTAATTAATTATTGTATTAAGTCCTGTATTAAAATTATTACATACTATTTAACTCACTTCCCAAACGGGAGTCAATCACCAATCACGTTTCAATGAATTTTGTTTTACAAACCGTGTTTCACCTCGCTCTTTATCGATTTCTCTTTATCAGCTTTATTTTTTTCTGAACAGCTCAGAGCATTGTTTTTTCTCCAACAAATACATTGAATATAGCAAATAATGAACAGATTCCTTGATTTAACGGGGTTGTTTACTAAAAATATCAATTAATAATAATAACAAAATGTTGGCAGTAGCGGTACTGCTCTACGGATCAGAAGCCTGGGATACATAAAAGCAAGATCTAAGTAGGATAACGGCGGCAGAAATGAATTTTTTGAGATCTGTTAAAGGGTGCACTAAGGAAGACAGAATCAAGAACACAGAAATAAGACAGGAACTTGAAATATTTGCAATAACTGATAAAATAGATGCATATAGACAAAAATGGAAGCAACACATAGACAGAATGAATGAAGATAGATATCCAAAACAAATAACAAAATACAAACCTAAAGGCACCCGAGATGTGGGCAGACCTAGAAAGAGATGGGCTGAAGTCGGAACGGGTCAACAGACCTATCCATGAATGCAGATGATGATGAATTAATAACCTATAATGTTGAATATAATATATATAGTTTGATGTGTTTCATTACACTGAGTAACAAAAAAAATTTTTTTTTGTTTCAGAAAGAAAAATATGTGATTCTGATAGTACCTTTCTCCTGAATTCAAATATGATATCAGATTTTCTCCATCACGCAAGGTTTCCGAGAGACAGGAATTTATAATTTCAAACACTTTAATATTTTCTACATTCGTAACTACACAAATTCGAACATTCGGACTCACCTAGAAATAATAAATGAATTTTTTCCTGCTATATTTTCGCCTGTGGAGCATCTCTCTTGATGATCCAACAATAATCGGCCAGCATATTAGGATTCCATTTGCCTTGATATCTCTTTTCCATACCTGAAATCTCCTGATGTAAGTGTTCCCCGTGCTCATCGCTCACTGCGCCAAGATAATAAAATTTTCGAAAAAGTTTATTAAAAAATGATTATTTAAATCCATTAATTGAAATTGAAATAAAAAAAACTGTGGGTGATGGAGAAATTCCGAATACATATTTGAAAACACGATAAAAACTGCATTAAATACAACTATTGGCACTCATGAGACATAAATCATATTGACCAGTATTATTTCTCCACTAGGGTGCATTCATACAATATTGCGATCCCATTTGGCAATAAATAAAATGATCAAGTTGCAGTGATGAACAAATGAAAAACATAACCAAAATTTCTCATTTGTTTTCAAAAACATCGCCATTTACATCAAATATATAAATATTTTAAAATAACTATATTTAAATAATGATTTGTGAGTAAACAGCTTCATTTGATTCGTTGGATAGTCCTAACAAATGCCAATTTTGATTTCCAAATCATCTAGATAATTTGGAAATCACTCGTTGAATTACTTACGAAAATGAAACAATGAAGAAACAGCATATGTATTGCCTTAGCTGTAGTTTAATTGATTGTGAAACTGTCTATAGAGAATATAAGGTCAGGAATCTGAACATGTTTGTAAAATGAAAAGAGATGCTATACTTTATGTTACAGATGTATCCGCAAGTTATTTCAGGTAACCTGTACAGGATTCCTGAAGACGCGTCTTCTTTATTTGTTTTCTATAAAGAGAAAGTGACAAAATTGTTCATTTCTTATTCATGAGAAGAATATGTATATATTTCAGTTCATGACATTCCTAAAAGAAACAAACTTTATATACCGCGCATTAAACAATTTTTCTCTCCAAGATTAACACCTTCTGTTTTGGATCAACTTTTCCCTAACAATGTCTTCTCTGCATTGTGTAACCGCTGAACAGTATTTAAGATAATAAGACACACTATCAGTTTAACCCTTAAATTGGCAAAACCCATATTTATTCTGTTAGTTATTCGAATGTGGCGGACCGCAGTGAAAACGGAATCTTGTGTAACTGTTATTATTAGGTATGTTGTATAAATAGACACACATTTAAGTGGTTTATTTTTGTTCGTTTTCTTCTGATTTATTAAAATAATCAATTAATTAAACCAACTGATGTATCCAAAAGGATACATTACGAATTTTAAAGGGTTAATAAGAACATTAGTCTCATCTCTGATACAATATATCCTAACTGATTGTCAGTAGTGACTTAAATAAATACAAGGTGAAATTGTGGCGATAAAAATTCTGTCACAAATACATAATATTGTCAATTATAAGATTTTGATTTTATGGTAAGTTATCTCGATTAAGATTAATCCGGACAAGCATTCAAATAAATAAATAAATAAAAATAAATAAATAATAATAATAATAATAATAAGTAAATAAAAATAAAACTTAGTTTTATTTGATTTTCATATTTATTAAGATATAATGAGGGAAAAAAACGTCCAGTTGGTAGATCAAGAATGAGGTGGGAGAATAACATTAACTATGATTCGAGGGAAGTGGATTATACAGGAAATGATTGGAAAGCATTAGCTCAGGATAGGGGTATGTATGGAGAGCTTATGTCCGCGCGGCCATGAACCTACGGGTTCGGTAGTGCCAGTGAGTAAGTCCGATTGAGGGTCTTTCCACTTTTTTCAGCGGTGCGCCCTTTTACACCAGCCGGCTGCTGGCCCTTCACATCCACATGTGTCAATCACAGAGGTAGATGATCAACAGCCAGTGTAGGGGTGACATGTGGTTAGGCATGTCGAGTCCCCCTGCCGTTATAGCTGGTTCCTCAACCTGGAGCCGCCGCTACTTATTGTAGCTACCCTAATTGCCTCACGATGCTGGGTGGGCACCGGTCCCATACTGGCCGAAATACCCATGAGAAAATTTCTTCCCACACATGGAGACTCGAAACCAGCGCAAGTCCCGTAGCTCTGCGCCAAGGCGCTTCCTACCTTAACCGCTCGGATACGGCGCGGGACAGTGAGTAGTAAAGAGTATAATTCGGTACACTGTACCTTCTTCAGACTGTTAAATTATGAATTGTGTTATTATAGTACTTATCAACTGATCACCGAGTGGCCGAGAAAGAACAAAATCGATCTCCGAATATAGCAAAGAATAATTACCCATTCGGGTGAACCTTCCATATTTATTATTATATCAATTTATCACAGCAACAATACAACAATAATTAATTCAAATTTTTTAATTTAACAACGGGCGATTCATTCAAATCAAGTTGAGAATTTAACAGTTTATTACTACTTTTCAATTTATTTATTTCTGCAGCCTCCAAAAGTTCCAACTTCTTACCCTTATCACAAACATGTAAAATTTCAAAATTTGGTTCGAAACAATGATTAAATTGGAATAGGTAGTTAGCATATTTTGAATATTCTAAAAACAAAAAATTATGGCATTTCAAAGGTGTAGATCCCTGTCAGAAGTAAAATTGTACTGGGACAATAAATTTTGGAGCAGGGTGAATAATTTTTACATATCTAGGGATGCAATATCTCATATGAAGAAGAAAAGGATGTAAATGCAAAAATATCTAAATTTTTAAGAATTTTAGGGTTAATAAATTCTATCTTCAAGCCACAGTTAGTCCAAAAGCATTCAAGACTGAAAGTGTATAAAACACTGGCTCTTCCAACTCTTTTGTATGGTAGCGAAGTATGGACGTTGAAACAGAAGGATATACAGAGACTTAGTCTGCTGAAATGAGATATCTTCGGAGGACTGCAGGATACACACTACTAGATCACAAAAAAAAATGAAGACATCTTAGAAGAATTACACATGGAACTTTAGAAACACAAATTTCTGATTATAAGTCAAGATGGATACAACATGTTCATCGAATGGAAGATCACAGAATACCAAACTAATGTTAAGATATCAACCTGCAGGAAGAAGAAGACCAGGACGTCCACTCAAAAGACTTCTGGATGGTGTTTCTCTTGAGGCCGAAACAGGTCAACAAATGGCCTAAATTCGTGAATGTACTATGATGATGATGATGAATATTCTAAATTCTGTTATATGCTCTCATGTGTTCCTTTATCCGAGAGATAAAAGGTCTAACCAGTTTGTCCTATATAGGCTAGACATTGTCACATGTGCCACACTTCAATTTATATACACCTGATAATTTTTATTTTTTTATTTTGGTTTTATTGTTTTTTATTATATTTTGTAACGTTTTATTAGTTTTAAATGTCACATTTAATGTTCAACTTTTTTAAGTGTTTAGATATTTTATTTGAAGAGTGGGCCTATGTATGACATTAAGACATATTTCTTTGTGTTTTCTTTGGATAAAGGAAAAACTTTGTTAATTGCTTTTTGTAATGAATTATTTTCTTAATTAAATATTCTATAATAATAATAATAATATAATAATAATAATACTAATAATAGATTTAATAATAATAATATTAATAATAATAATAATAATAATAATAATAAATAATAATACAGGGAAATTAACCTCACATCAGGGCCTTAGGAGACCCTTGGGTAGTAGGAAGTTAAGGCTTCCAAATTTTCCAGAATTATCAGCACGAGATGACAGCCGGGTTGTCAGTTATACCTTTTACCCCAGAACAAGTATCTCGTACTCATTTCAGTTAGAGGCTGAATTGATCCAAAGGCTCTGGTGCCACCAGAGGATTTTTAACCCACGAGACTATAACCCTCGACCCTCCGGGTTCGGACCTTTGCCTTAATCAAATACGCAACAGCATGTTCCAAAACAACAACAACAACAATAATAATCACCATCATCCATGCAAGTTAGACCATGTGTTCTGTTACGATCTCAAAGAGGGAATTTCCATCCAGCGCTTTTTTTTGGACAAACCCAGCGATCTTTTGCGTCGAGGATAGTAACGAAGCATAGCTTTTTGGATAGGCCTAAATAGTAATAATATGTATTTAACTGGTAAGTTTTGAGGCATAGGGGCCTCGTCCTCCACTAAACTAGTGAAATTAATATAGGCCTACCAAAAATGATTTTATACACTATGATTAAATATCCAACTGACATTAAATATTTGTAACATAAAAAAAATAATTAAATATTATTAGCTACTGAAATATAGTTTTAAGATGTTGATTATATAATTTTTACCTGGTTAAGTCAGTCGTCTTCAACTAAATTATTAAACTTCTTTTCGAGTTATTCTAATATGGAGCCTTTCGAAACAGTGTTTCAATCTTCTGAGTTTTAACTGGAACTGATGGTGGTTATAATAACGGCATTATGTTCTGCGGTTATGTTCTCGTTGAGTAGGTCTTTATTTCTTGCTTCTTTTAGAATCTATATGTCTTCAAGGATGCTG